>JAGFPH010000003.1:1669341-1687328 GCA_018207615.1 Philaenus spumarius
TGGCTAAAAACAACCAATAATACTTCATCAAAAACTATCAATACTGTACTATAAGTGTTAATTTTAAAATTGATGCAACTTTTATGAAATACCAGCATTAAAATGTTATTTAAAATACAACTAACAGTGAACATTCACGAAACAAATCGATGCCCAAGTACAATATGCATGCACTAATTTAATGAAGTACCGATGTTATAACATAATTCAAAAATACAACCAAGAATTTGCACAACAAAAAACAGTGCGCAAAAATACGCTAAATTTAAAAAATTCTAATATTAAAACATAATTTAAAATAATGTCTTCAAAAGAAATCAACATCCGAATACAATTTGCACTAATTTTCGGTAATTTTACAAAATACCTGTGTTAAAACGTTATTTAAAATTCAATGGCAAATGTCCTCGAAAGAAATCAATGCCCGAATACAATATGCACCAATTTTATAAAATAATTGCATTAAAACTGCAAAAATCGGTAAAAGTAAACTATGCCTATATACAATATGTGCTAATTTTGTGAAATATCAATCAGTGTTTAAACGTTATTTAATTTAAAATACATCATTGAAAGAAAAAAATGTCTGATTTCAATTGACGATAATTTTTATTCAATACCTGTGTTAAAACATAATTTCATATGCAACAGCGAATGGGTGCATTCAATAAAATTTAAATTGTATTTAAAAAAATTGGCAAAAGACAATGAAAAAAAATTTTGTCTGGCTGTTGTAAAGCCCGTAAAAAGTTTAAATTAAATGTAGTTAAATTCTGGAATTACTAACATGTGTAATATCGGTTTTCACCAGGAAAAAAATTTAAATCCAGGAATGTAAATTCGAGGTTTCAATCTATTAATTTTTTTTTTTTCCTTTTTGAAGTTATACTTCTTTGCGCCCGTTGTAATCGGGATGGTGTTTCGGTCGAGAAACCGCGTCACGCGTTAGGAGTAAAATCCAGACAGTGTCTATTTATACATTTCTTCGTATATTCGTATACTTTCCTATACTTCAAAACGTCGGATTGATTTGAAACTTTGCACACTTATTACGGACCGATGACAATGCAATATTAATTTTGTTGGGTGTAGTAAGTGAGAACTGATCATGGTCCCCAGAACACGATGTGATTTTCACCTCCTTCAAAACGTCGGATTGATTTGAAACTTTGCACACTTATCAAGGACCTATGGCAATGCAATATTAATTTTATTGGGTGTAGTAAGTGAGCACTGATCATGGTCCCCAGAACACGACGTGATTTTCACCCCCTTCAAAACGTCTGATTGATTTGAAACTTTGCACACTTATCAAGGACTGATGACAATGCAATATTAATTTTATTGGGTGTAGTAAGTAAGCACGTTTTCGGTAGTCAATTAAAATTTTATATGCAGGGTGATTCACGACGATATGCAGAAACTTCGCGAGCTCATTCATTTTGTTGGGTGTAGTAAGTGAGCACTGATCATGGCCCCCAGACTAACTGTGACCAACCAAACAGATGCAACGATAGTATTCATAAGCGTATGTAACAAAGAAGGAAAAAATGGGATATTAATTTTAAAATATGCCTTCAGTGTTGGTTAGTGTTTTTATAAAAGAATAGGCTATCATCTACAAAAATAGTAGGGCTACTCTAAGTTACGACTAGTTTTTCCCAAAATATATTAAATCAATAGTAGGCCTACCTGTCTATACCATTGGATGGCCAAAGAAGTATAACTTCCACCGTCTGGTCAGACGCAGACCCAAATTTTTTTTACACTGATTCACTTTTACGGTGCCATTTTGAGATTATACAGTAACAGCTAATAAAATACCAAGAACAGTGTGGCTCTAATTAAGAAGAACCAAAAGGAAGCTAAAATGATCATAATAATCCACGAAGATTTACAAACATAACCGAATAAGCCATAGCTTTCTTTCTATGCTATGGTCGTTTATCCAAAAATTTATATTGTGTTGGCACTCATACATATGCAAGTACAGGTCACTGCTTTTATAATATGAGCGTGGGACTCAAAGGGTAAATAACACCTCACCATTCAGCATTTTCCTATATTTTAATCGATGCTAATTATTTTAAATTGGATATCATTAAATTGATTGAAGAAAAAAGAATATCAATGGTTCCGGATGGATACTGGCTATTCAAATATAAGTTAATAACTTTTAATTACATGTCTACCTTGTTTAGGACACTTCAATTATTTTTTTTAACCATGTATGATAATGTTAAATTATTAGATGAAATTGGTATTTTTTTATATCTTAACCCTACCAACTGGCAATGTTAAAGCTAAAATTGTCCAGCCCGTTTTTAGCGTTTTGCAAGCATATTTTTAAAATTCGCTAAAAATAGTAAATGAACCCCAATCCAAAAGTGTTCAATAGCTTTTTTGTAGAAGAAACTTCAAAGAATTCAAATATTCCACTAAAAATTTGTCTCTTTTGAAATTGTAAAAGTTATTAGCTCAAGAAACAAAAAATGTTCAGTAACGAAAGGAAAAAGTTCAACTTTAGGCCTACATAACAAGTACCGTAGTAAACATTTTTTTGTAAAAAGTTTCGTAATTTAGTTCTAAATAAAATAGTATAAAAACATTTATCAATTTCAAATTTCTTATTTTTAAAAAAACAGTTTTTATGTTCCAAATACACGACTGCTAACAAATCTAGGCCTAGGTTCACACTTAATTTACTAATATATGCTTTGCCCAAAAAAGAAATATTATTATAACAAAGTGTAGAGGATAAATCAATGAAAAGAACGGTATACTTGTCTTTCCTTAGTTCACAAAAGTGTTTGAGTTATCTTTATTTGAATAACAAAATGACATCAATCTAATGAAACATCGCCGGTCTATATACTACGTTTAGAAAGCGCCACTTGAATACCGTGGGAACCCATGCACTAGACATTCTCACTAGACTGTCCTAATTATGTACTTTTCATTGTCGTCTAGATAAACAAAAAACAGGTTATTTCTAAATCAAGTCCCACCGTTAGAAAGGTCAGTCCTTTCTCTACAAAATGGTGCAAAACAATCTCTCAAAACATTTTATATGGTAGGCGTATTATCGCTTGACAAATGGGCAGTTTCATTGGTTGAAAAACTGTCCAATCGCAAGGGTTTACAGAAATTCTTAGAATAAATCGTGTAAAATAGTGACATCTGATTGGAAGGCACCATTAGAAAGATAAAATCTTAACGAATCCAATGGTAGCTTATAATTTTGATATAAATACTTCAGTAGGTGGGCTTGGACGTTGAAGAAGTGGGAAATAACAGTACAATTGTATGCAGATTCGCGTGCGGAAATAGCTGTAGCACAATATGCATATTTTAAAACAATATTTTAAAATTAAAGTTTAAATCATTTCCTTTCCAATAGTGTCAGTTTTATTACGATTGGATGATGGTAAGTGGATTAAATTATCGATTATGCAAATATATGCAAATTCTCGCTAATGTTCGAAATGGTTGCGTTTTGCGCCTGAGAGAAAGTTATAAATGACCTTCTGCCGGTTCCAGGGTTAAAATAGTATCAGTATTGTTTTTTTAAATAAACTATTTAAGTGAACGATTGACTGTGTTCTCCAGCTAATACTTATTAGCAAGCTTTTTCTCCTTGCAAATTAAACTTTTGCTTCTTCTTATTTGTATGATCCTTTCTCTTTATTTTAATTGTAATATTAAAATATAAAAAAGAAGTAATCTCAACAATTTCTGAATATAATTACGGGCTTAAATTTATTATAAATTATGGATAAATGTACAAGTTACCTCAGTAGTGCTAGCCTCTATATCAATGCAGCATAATCGCTATTTATTTAATTATTTCTGTACATTTTATTTAAAACAGCAACACTGACATAAAAATATCAATTTAAACTTTTTTTTTTATATTTCAAATATCAAAAGAAATTGTCTGATTTCTAATTAATAAATGTGGAATTGAAAATAACAAAACACAAATTGATTTTTTAATACATATTTCAAAGTGGAAGTTACAAAATGTTAGTACTTTTAATGACAGATTCTATTTTCATTTGTAACAGATCCAAGAGTAGTAGATCACGTTCAAGCAGCAGATCAAGGTCTAAGTCTGGTAGCCGGTCTAGGTAACTCAATATTAATTATTGTTTGTGTTGCAATAATAGCTTGTCTCCTAAATTTTCATTTGGCTTGATGTTGTTTGTTTTAAATTAGTTAAAATTATACATCTGTGTTTTTTGTAAGTATTGTATTCTAGAGTGCATATTAGTTTAAGATTTAAAAATTGGATTGAATGGCCCCTGGCACTATGACTGTCAGTCTTTTATATAACATCGTAATAGTCTCTAATCCTAACTTAGCAGATTTCAAACAGTATCTTTATTTGATTTGTATATATGGTTAAATATTGATTACAAAATCTGTATAACCTAAAGTAAAAAATAAAACTTAAACAAAATTTCACAAAAACAACAATATTATAATTGTTACAGCTGTTTTCCCATTAAGCATCATCAGACATCTGATGATATTTACAACTATTTTTATAATAGGGTTATTTTGTGCATGACTTAAGTCCTTGCACAGACGATGTGCTTATGTGGGCATTATTCCAAGTTGATATTTTATATTAACTTTTCTGTATCATATTATAGAAAATAAAGTAATTACGTATTTTTACAGACATTTAAAAGTTTTATATTTGCTTATATAAAGTTTATGAATTGATTCAATTTTGTATGGTTTACATTCAATAATAATGTTTTGGGTTTATTTAGACCACAACAATATACAACAAATCAAATTTATTTATCATTAACTACCAAATGATAAATGATATTTATTGGTTGCTTGATTACCAATATTATCGCAACCAAACTTGTTTGCACAAATACATAGTGGTACCTGATTTTTAATATAAAACTTCCATAGCAAATGACAGTGGATGCTGTTTATTGTAATCACAGACAATCTTATCAAATGGTTAATGTTATCTAAAGTCCTGATCACAGCAGAAAGGAAATATATCGTTTATTATTGTCAGGTCCTCGGTTACTATTATCACTTTATTCTGACAAAAATAACTTGAGTAACAAAAAATAACATGGCACATTACAAAAAGAGAGCGGAAAACGGTCTTACAGTTTGTGTACAGCTTGAATTGGGTAATAGAATATACAAGTGAAAAGCACTTGCAATAGATATGAGTAATCAATAATTTCCTTTCAGTTTTGAGTATACTAAAAGGTTTTTTTACCTACCTAAGTTTTTATTAAATGTCAATCATTTCATTTCTCAGTGTTTCTGAACTTATAGAGCAATGGTCGGCAACTCACAAACCACGGTCCAGGTCCAGACTGCTGAAGGTCAAAAACTGGACCATCAAAAAATTGTGAAAGTATAGATTATTTTTAAATATTTTTCTGTAGATAACAATACGTTTGAGCCCCACCCTTATCACTTTTTTAGTATTACAGTAGAACCTCGGTTAACTGAAATAAAGGGGGGAGAGGCATTTCGGATAACCAATTTTTCGGTTAAACCGTCATATGCTAAAAATAGCCTATTAACATGGTGTGTAGGAAAAATGAATTTACAAACAATGTCTATATAATACAGTGTTTTATTTCAGCTAGAACATTAAAAATGTTATAATGGGTTAGAAAATACTATAAACTGAACAACTGAAGTTACTACAGCATTGTACATTACGTATTATTACAGAAATCAGTGATTTTTGTTTGCTTTTTCGTAAGTCCTTCGCATCGTTTTCGAGCGGCGATGTCCCGCCATATTTTAATTAGAAGAACGTCAGTAGGCGTCGACTCGCTGCATTGTTCCACAAATTTTAGAGCAACCTAAAATAATACCAAAAGTGATTGTAATTTAACTTGTTTAAAAACGAATCTCTATTAAAATTTCTGTGTCCGGGCCATACAGTAATGTTAGACTTACCTCTAATGCATTAAATCCGTCGTCAGGTGTCACTTTGCCGATTCTGTCATCCACGTCGTCTGCTTTGTTTTCTGTTACGTTCTCAGCTGGCTGCAACACTGCCGCTACAATATCTTGGTCGGAAAGTTCGTCAGAATCATCGGCGACGACCCATTCGTCCACGTCACTTGCATTCATGTCTTCACATCCAGGAATCTTATGAACCATCTCTGTCAAATTTTCAAAACTTTCAATTTCTTCTTCGTCTAGTCCGTCATAAATCTTCCTCCAGCACCTTTGAAGTGTTTCATCTTTAATGTTAGCCCAAGCTTCAGCACACCAATAAATCACGTGTTTCATGTTAATTGCCTTCAGCGCGTCACTAATCGTATTTTGTGTTTCACAATCTTGTAGGATAGTTCTCAACAACAGTCCTCGATAGTGCTGTTTGAATGTTTCGATCACTCCTTGATCAAGAGGCTGAATAAGGCAAGTGACATTTGAGGGAAGAAAGCGAACAGCAATATCACCTTTTTTTAACTCACTGGGATGCGAGGGCGCATTATCAATCAAGAAAATAGCTTTTTTCGGCAAACCTTTTGCAGCTAAAAACTTTTCAACTTGCGGCACAAACTGTTTTAAAAACCATTCTTCAAATAACTCACTGGACATCCAGGCCCTTTTTTGCGCTCTATAAAACACTGGCAAGGCGTTTGGTGCAATATCCTTCAGAGCTCGAGGTTTCATTGACTTGCCGATGCACATTGGTGGCAACCTATGAGTGCCAGAGGCATTTGAAGCTAAGAGAAGTGTTAGTCGTTCCTTTTTCATTTTGTGACCGGGGGCAGACGTTTCAGTTGCTGAAGCTAGAGATTTTTTAGGCAACATCTTAAAATTAACGCCCGTTTCATCGGCATTGTAAATCTGGTCCTTATTGTAGCCTTGAGTGTAGTCTGCAAACATTGTTTTGAAAACATCTACCGCGTCTGAATCAGCAGATAACTTTTCACCGCACAAGTTCAGTTGACGGATCCCATACCTCTTTTTAAAGCGATCCAACCAACCTGAGCTGGCACAAAAACTTTTCCCTTCGTCTCCTAACAACTCTGCTAACATTTTAGTCTTTTCTTGTAGTAAGGGACCTGTTAGTGGCATGCCTTTTTCCCTTTGTTGCGTGAACCACATGAATAAGGCCTCATTAACTTTCTCAAAATCAGACGTCTTCAAAGTTTTTCTGTTACCATTTTTTACAACTTGCTCTAAAAACTTAGGTTTAGATTTTACCCAGTCCGAGACAGTAGGCACGCCAACTCTGTAATTAGCCGCAACAGTCTTTAGCAAACAACCTTCTTCAACTTGTTTGATAGCAGCTAATTTATCCGCAAAAGAAATAACCACACGCTTTCTCTTCGATTCCATCGCACACACACACACCTTTACGGGTACACTACTGTACATAAAAACACACTTGCTAATCACAAACGGTACACTACTGCAACACGTTAACAGCTCTACTGTAACAGTGACTGAGGGCGGGCAATGGGGAAATTGCAAGGTCGGTGAGTGGGGACGGGGTGGGGGTGGTGAATCATCTCAAGGACACGTCAATCGTCCCTCGCATTGCCGCGCATCACCGATAAGTCACGTAGGCACTCTTTCAGGAGAAAGAAGCTTGGCGCAGCGCCTTGCTGTTTACATAATATTACATACTTATAATTACTGTAAAATGTTTATCGTAAATAATTGTATTCCTAAATCCACGTGTCGATGTATGAAATTATGTTACTATTTATTTATTCACACTCCATAGTAGTTGAGTTTGTTTGAATTCGATTTAAAATATTTAATAATACTATTTATTGTATACCGTATTTACGGAACCGTTTCGGTTGACCCGGGTTTCGGTTAACCCGATTTCGGTTAACCGAGGTTCTACTGTATACAAGTAACTGTGTGATTTATTTGAGTTCTTAATGGTTAGTAAGTAGATTAAATATATAATTGCTATGCTGTGTTGCGCTGGGGAGCAAGTTGGCTGGCCTGCACACTATGTTATGTTGGTCCACATAAAAGCTCTGAAGATCCGAAGATAACACAAGAATTTAATTTAATGAAATAGGAAATTTTATAAATCGATCTCTGACTCCAGCAACCTTTGAAACCTGTTAAAGCAGGCATATTCATTTTAACACAATTTTTGTTCTTGTAACTGGAATGAAAGCTTAACACCACTTTATAAAACTTTGATGTGAAATGAACATTGTATCTTTTGGACTGGTGTACTCGGCTGAGGCGACCCTTGTCATGGAAGCGGCTCCTTTGCAGTGCATCAGCACTCGCTTTTTGCCAGGCGGCCGTATTTTTATAAAGAACTAATCTAAATAAAATAGACAAAATTTTATTGTCACTTTGTCAGTAGTTGTTGCGATCTTGTACAGATCTTTTATTAATTTGTTTTGTTATTGTGGAGGCTTGTTTTTTTTTGCATTGTTATGGATTCTAAAATGTGTAAAGTTGAAAGTGAAAATAGGAAGTTTTTGACTGAGTGGGCTGAACAATATGGTTTTACGCTTCCTGATAGGCTTGGAGCTGTTCCAGTTTGCCTTGTATGTAACAAAACTGTTGTTCTTATTAAAAGTGACAATTTAAAGCGACACTAGAAACAACTCATCAGCAGTTCCATAAAAATTTTCCTCTGGATAGTGAATCACTTCAAGAAAAACTTCAGTCATATCTAGCTTCTTACAAAAAAAAAAACATGGCCTTACTAGTTCACTCTATGAGCGAGTAAGAAAAATCTGCAGAAGCAGCGTTGTGTTTCTGTTGGACGCTTAATGTACACTAGAAGCCATTTTCAGACTATTAGATAGTAAAAAAATAAATGCTGGAAGTGGTGGTGGCACTTTTTGAAGAGAAAAAGGATGTTGTTGCCGCAATTCAAGGGCTTCCATTGTCAGCTAGAAGAACCGAAATTTTGACTGCTGACAACAAAAGTAGTTCGCTCGAACTTATGCAGAAGGTGCCTTGCTTGATGAATCATGTGACATTGATAAAGAACAAATGTCTACTTTCGTGCGATTTTTGGATATTGAAAGTACAGCATTTAGGGTAGAATTGCTAGTAATAGTGCTGTTTAAAGGCAAGACTTGCGGAGAAGATTTATTCAAGACTTTTGAAAAGTCTTGCTTCATGACAAAATCAAACATTAGTTATGATAAAATGGTGTCTCTTTCAACTGACGGAGCCCCAGCGATGATCGGCATAGAAAAGGGACTAGTAGAAAGAAAGAAGAATTCCAGTCAAGGATAAGAATGCTGGGCTACTATCTTAAAATTTGGTACACACGTTAAGTCGCTGGGACGAGTTTGATAGCCAAAAAAATTCCAACAAGCGGAAGTAACTGTTTTTTGAGATTTTTCTTGCTCGAATGAATCTTTTTTAGGGTATAGCTCCCTTGGTTCCCCCAAAACGTAAAAGTACCTGGTTCAAATCCACGTAGAGAATTTTGACGTGGGCATCTTTTGATCCGAGGTTGACAGCTGAGTTTTTAAGCTGCCAGCGAAGCAAAGCATAACCCAAGGTCGATGTGCAAACTCGCCAAGCGAGTTTTTCGGCTGCGGATGGAACAAAGCAGCCCGCAAGTCAAAGCTGAAGGTTTAGGTGCAAAAAAATTGTACTAATATGATTATACTCACAGGCAGCTCTTCAGTTCCTTCGTCAGTAGATCAATTTCCCAAATAGTTGGTTGAAACAATAAAATCATATAAACTTACTTATGAAAATTCGCTCATTTCACATCAGCGGTTCAGCTGCGTGGTCGAATTATTAGCTGCTAACTACATCTACATTTAATTTAAGTTAGTGTGCAGTTTCTACATTCTGAAAAAGAATTACTGTAAATAAGTAGATGATTATTTGTTGTGCATCTTCATAAAAGTAGTACAATATCCATCAGTAGTGTATTTTCTTGTCATGTAAATATTTACACAATGTCTTCTTTTTTCTGAAGTGTCACTAGTCTTCCTACATGTCATGAACTTTTCAAGCATAAATTTATTTACTTAAATATATTTTTGTTACAGAAGTGGTTCCCCCAGCCGCTCAGGATCTAGCAAAGGAAGCAGGTAAAAAACATAATACATGTTTAAAATGTCTCACAAATTGTTTTCTCCACTCTTTATAGGTTTCTGGTTGAATAATTGACCACCACAAAATGCTACCATTGGGAAACATACTTTTGCTTTAACGCTTTCCGGTTGATTATTCCACTAACAAAAACGTTTATACTTTTTGCTTGATTTTACATACGACAATAGTCCTTGTGTTTCTTCATCTTCTATTGGGTATAATACATTTTGCTGGTTTTGTGCCTATCGTTACGGTCTATCGTTAGCTTTAGCTATGGATAGTCATGACGCATCTGATTTTAAAATCGACCAGTGTTTATTAAGGACTTCGACTTTGCCTGCACATTGTTACAGGCTCAATGAATATTCTTAATACAACCCGCTCAGCTCCCTATTATACTAGTGTATGAGAGAATTTGAAAAGATACAAACATAAAATTATATTTACTTTATGTTCAGATATTATAATATATATATACTAGTAAACCTCCAGGAAAAATCACAGCTGGATTAATTAGATATACATCAGAAATACATCATTTATACAAAAAAGTATTTAAAAACAAATTTGGTACACGTGTTGGTTGTCTATGTCGCTTGGACGAGTTCGTTAGCCAAAAAAATCCAACAACCAGAAGTACGTTTTTTGACCGGAAGTAACTATTTTTTGAGATTTTTACTACGAGAATTAAATTTTTTTATAGTTTTTTCTAAAAGTATAAATGTAGGATGTTGGATGTAGGATGTTCTGCACATTTTGTTTTTTTACGCGACCTTATAGCTTGGTGATTAAATTTCAACAGTTATAAAAAATATGAAATTTCTAAAAACAAGCTACAAAATTTTAATCAAGTATGGGAATTTGTGGAGTAAATATGAAAACACAACTTGTAATAAAATATTTTACTAAATTACCAAGGCTTTGTAAAAATCAAAATAAAAACATCAAATTAAATATAATAAAATAACACAAATAAAGAGTCATTCACCAACCTTAACACATATTTGATAAAAGTATAAAATTTGTTTGCTAAACACTATTTGTGTAAGCCAAAAATATCTAGGCTGCATACGATTATTTTAATTGCGTAAAAAGAAAGCTGTTTAGCCTATGTCTATAAATATTGAATCATTTCGACATGCTGCTGGACCAATGACATGGTAATTTCTAAAGTGGCAATGTCCGTCAATCAATATAAATAAATAAATAAACCTTAAAAAGTTAGATAGCATTTAGAATTAGACACAAAAGATCGAAACAGATGCTCGAATACAACTTGTGTCAATTTTATGAACTTCCATTGTTCAAATATTATTTAAAATACAATGACGAATGTCCGCAAAAGAATACGACGTCCAAATATTATTAGCGCTAATTTTATAAAATGTCGGCATTAACACGCAATTTAATATACAACAGCGTATGTCCGCGAAAAATCGATGCCCGAATACAATTAGTGAAAATTGTATGAACTACCATTGTTGAAATATTATTTAAAATACAATGACAAAATGTCTGCAAAAGAATACGACGTCCGAATATTACTAGCGCTAATTTTATAAAACGTCGGCATCAAAATGCAATTTTTATACAACAGCGTATGTCCGCGAAAAATTGATGCCCGAATACAATTTAATGCAAATTTTATGAACTACCATTGTTGAAATATTATTTAATACAATGACAAAATGTCCGCAAAAAATACGACGTCCGAATATTATTAGCGCTAATTTTATAAAACGTCGGCATTAAAACGCAATTTTTATACAACAGCGTATGTCCGCGAAAAAATCGATGCCTGAATACAATTTATGAAAATTGTATGAACTACCATTGTTGAAATATGATTTAAAATACAATGACAAATGTCCGCAAAAGAATACAACGTCCAATTATTACTAGCGCTAATTTCATAAAACGCAATACACAACAGCGTATGTTCGCGAAAAACCCTACTCCCGAAAACAATAATTTGTTCTTGTTTCCATGAAATACCGGCGTTAAAACTTAATTTAAATTACATCGGCTAAGGTCCGCGAAAAGGTTATTTAGGTGCACTTGTAAAATTCGGAAAAGGCGGAATTAAATATCACTATTTGCGGGAATGAATAACAAGTAAAAGAAAGGTACTTGTTATTCACACAGAAAACGTAAATCGCGGGTTAACGTAAATCCCCAAAATGTCTCTCCCGAACTAAAAACAAATAGAATTATTATACTTTTGTTACCGATTTATATTAATAGAATTTGTTTCCTCCTAGTGGCCTCGTGAGTTTGCACCACTTGGCATCGAACCGGGTACTTTTATGGTACTTTACGTTTTGGCCGATTTTGGGGGAACCAAGCCAGAAAATAAATATATAATGAAAAATAAAATAAATGTTTACGTCTATTTAACCATTGTAATACCTATAATTAGACCAGCTATACAAATAAACGTCCAAACAATAGGCCTTTCCGCTGATTGACCGCTGATATGCCAACGGGCTGATCCAGCCCGCGAGGACTTGTACACCCCGCGCCGATCCAACTCCCTTTACCAGGCCGATTAAGTCAACTGTCTGCACTAAAACATTTATGAAATTTATATCAATATAAAGATTGCAAAATACCCTAAAAGTTGTATTTGTGCCATTTTTATCATAACTTGTCTCATATTA
This sequence comes from Philaenus spumarius, assembly GCA_018207615.1. NCBI lineage: Eukaryota > Metazoa > Arthropoda > Insecta > Hemiptera > Aphrophoridae > Philaenus > Philaenus spumarius. The sequence continues at coordinate 1,682,067 of JAGFPH010000003.1, forward strand.
ATAAAAAATGGCTAAACATGTAATTATTGTAATAGAAAAGTTAAAATTTTAACATTAAATTTAAAAATACACGGTAAATAATTGTTTTATAGCTTAAACGCAATGAACATTTTTGATAGAGAATATTATAAGGATTACAATAACGAAATAAAAATGACTCTATCGCTTTTTATCTCTTAGATATTGACAAAATAAAAAGTCTTTCAAAAGTGAACTTTAAGGGGGGTATGGGGGGGAAGCAAGAGGGGGAGGGGTGGGGACTTTTGTGTAAATACTCATCTTATATTATTGTAACATCTGACAAAATTTCAGCTTTTCACTAATTACTTCCAACTAAGGCCTATTTTTTCCCTTTATTGACTGGGCTATTAGTCTATTTAACCCTTCGGAGTGGTTTGCCGTCATATTAACGCCGCGCTCAAGGGCATCTATCGGTGGTTTGCCGTTATATTAACGCGCGGTGACAACCCAACATGTGCTGCTTTCCCTCGTCGTTTATTTGAACTATTTCGAATTTTACTGATATGCAGTACGTTCTATAAAAACAGACGAATATTTTTATCTAAATATTTAGTGGCTCCATGCATTTCTTCGTCTCGTCACAGATTATATTCAACAGATGTTGTTGTCAACATTCAGACAGCTGAACAATAGTGTCATGGCGTATGGCGTCGTTCTGTTTTATTGTGTTACCTGTCGCTTTATCGTTGTTTTATTAATATTTAGTGTTAATTATGGTTTGTGTGTCGATATATATTTTAATGATTGTTTGTATCAGAGTATAATTAGCGAATATGACAGCTCATAATAGTGAAATAGACCGTTGGCTTGACGACGATGTGTTGTCAGAGGATAGCGATGATGAAAGTGAAGTTGATTATGCACAACTGGATACGGTAAATGTCACAAATTTACAAGAAAATAATAGTGATGATGAGGAAATTACTGTTAGATATGAGAATCTTAGTATTAGGCACGATACAAATCAAAACTCAGTGAACGTAGTTATAGATGAGCCTGAAGTTAGTACTGATGTTGAAGTAGGACAAGGGGATAGGTTAAGTGTTTCTGCAGAATTAGATGATAGGCCTACTAATGTAAATATAGAGTCGCAAAACTCAATGGACATAGTTTTAGTTGAACCTCAATTAGCTTTGAAAATGTTGTTTTGGTTAGGCCGTCAACAAGTGTTTTCACACAGTTACATGTCAGGCCTACTAATGTAAATAAAAAGATAATAAAATCACCTAAAAATAAAATAAAAGTGTCTAAAAGGAAAACAAATGAACCTAGTATTTTTGCAGTAGGACAAGGAGATAAAATAAATCTTTCCGCGCAGGTAGACGATAGGCCTACTAATGTAAATAAAAAGAAAAATACAGAACCTAGTATGGTCTGGGAAAATATGGAAGGTTATGTGGGCCAAAGGGAGGATTTTATAGGCAATCCTGGACCTAAGATTCCAGGAGATAATATTCAAGATATTTTTGAACATTTTTTTGACATAGAACTTGTAGAATCCATTGTGAAAAACACAAACTTGTATGCTGATCACGAAAGAGCAAAGAAGGGTTTCATTTTTGGCAGGGATTGGGACTGAACTCCAGTAACAGTTGAAGAACTCTATCTATTTTTGGGGATTATTTTGCTTATGGGTGTGGTTCAAAAACCTTCTCTAAGGTCTTACTTTTCCAAAAATCCACTGTTAGAGAGCCCAATTTTTCCATCAACGATGCCTCAGGAGAGACTTGAAATAATAATAAAATATTTACATTTCAGTGACAATACAAAACTAAGTCAATACAAAGGCCCTAAAAAATTATTCAAAATTTATTTTGTAATTGAACATTTGAATGATAAATTTAAAACAGCATACGAGCTTGACCAAAATGTTTCTATTGATGAAAGCCTTACATTGTGGAAGGGGCGCCTTGGTTTCAAACAGTATATACCCCTAAAGGCCTCTAAGTTTGGGATCAAAACATTTGAATTATGTGAATCATCATCTGGTTATACTTGGAACTTTTTTGTATACACTGGCAAAGACATGACTTTTCATAATTCCATACTTCCCAAAACTACCCTAAAGTCTACTGCAATAGTTGTTTCTCTTCTCGAGCCAATATTAGAAAAAGGGCATACTGTTTGGATGGATAACTGGTACAATTCACCAGATTTATCCCAGTTACTAAAATCCAAGAAAACAGACACTTGTGGTACACTGAAATATTGAAATATTTCAAACTAAGAGACCTTCTAAAACTAACTTGCGTAATAGCATGTTGCACAGTGAACATTTACTTCCTAATTATCATCTAAAGATAAATTTATTTGTTTGTATGATTATTGTAAGATATTAACTAGGTACTTTGACTTCATTTGTAAGTATTCATGATCTGCCAGAATATTTTTAGATTTTAACCTCAACATCATAGTACAAAAAATAAAACATTTTTAAATACATTACTATTGAAGTCTTGCATAATATATTGTTTTTTCTTATTAAAAACATACTACTTAATAAAAATTAGCAATTTTGGGAAAAAATAAATGACAATATTTAATATTTAGCTATTTAATACTGTACAGAATGAATAAGACATGTAATCATTCATCCACAATTGCTCATACATCAAAACATAGCCAACAGTTTCAAAAACCATTTTCAAATTATTATTATTATTTAAGTGTATTTTTTTTACCATTTATATATAACAAATGGTTGATTTTTCAACCAGCAACAAACCCACAACGCTTTTGGTTGAAAAAGCAACCAATCTCTTCAAACAAATTGGCGCTTTTAAAAAGTATTTGTCTATTTATTTATAACTTTTAATGGAAAAATATGATTACAGATTGTTCACAATCTTACTTGTCTTTTTTATGAACCAATTAAGTGTCATTTTTTTAAAATCTTTTACTATTTGTAAACACTAGTCAAAATCTATATATTAATAGGCAAGCACAAAACTTGTCGTCCTTTTTTCTCAGCTTGTGTGCATCGTAGGAGAAATTTGCACATACCGTTAGAAAGGTAGTGTCCTGTAGATGAGCAGAATCCCATTATAATTTACATCGGTCCTCAGGGATACGCCCCAGTGGCCCTCAAAGTTTCAATGTTAATCTTATGGAAGGTCAATCTTAAGGAAGAAGAAGAAAGATTTCTTTTGATTTTATCAGGGGCACAAAAAACAGCTGTTCGTATGAAAAGCTTAAAACAGCTGATTTTGATCAACAGCTGATTTTGATCAACAAGTGATTTGGATCAAAAACTGAATATAATTTTAGGTTAGGTAAATCAAGCAATAGCAATAGCGAAGCATTGCCGGGTCCACTAGTTTGGTTTAATCTGAAGATTGTTTATTCTAAATAACAAAAATAATTGTAACCGGCTCAAGAAATATTCACCTAAAGTGTGTTCACTTTAAAAGTTCTATTGTAAACACAAAGGATTCCATAAAAGTAGTGTGCACTTGCTTATTGATGAGTCTTTTAGTATTAACGATTTTAAATCAGGTTTGTGTCTAAACCAGATACACTGTTTAAGTATAAGATATGTTCATATCAGGTTGGATAGTCCACCAGTTGATAGCCTCGAAGTCTTGAGTTAGCCCGGTTTTACAATGTGTGTGTTCCTAGTTGTTTGCCTGTCTCATTCTTGGCTGGATTAATACTGGTTTAGTCAGCCTTTTACCACTAGCAGTAGTCAACTACTTGTCAATATTTGCCAATGTCAAAAAGATATGTCTACTTCGCTAAAGATAAGGTTTGAGGCTAATTCGTAGTTCGCTGTCTCCTTTCTATATTCTATGCTGCTTTTACTTTCTCACTATACTATAGTATAGAGAAAGTATAGTGATAGCAAAAAAAAATCGATGTTGAGATTTTTTGGAAATATCCGTTTTGGGACCCCCTGAGTCCAAAAAAGTGGTTTTTACAAAATGTTTCTATGTCTGTCTGTCTGTATGTATACAAAGCTAGAAAGAAAACTATTCTATCAATTTAAACAAATTTGCACGAAACATGCCAAGCCCTGGTATAGATGCACGAAAAAAGGTTTTGAAAAACATCCCCCTTTTTGGATAAAAAACGGCTCTAACGATTTTGATAAAATTTGGCTTATTTTTAGCCCTTAATGTACCCTACCATATACAAAAAAACCCCATCTTTCTAATAATTCTCGTTTAGCTAATAATAATAATATTTATTAGTTACTTTCCTACTTTAATGTATCTCCTTTCCTACTTTAATACAATTATGAAGTCACAGTGAATCTGTTTAATAATTTAAATATGTTTGTGATAAAGTATGTGCCAGTTCCTCGTACCGTTTATTTTTTATTAGCACGTACAACTAAGAATAATTCGACCACGCAGCTGAACCGCTGTCGTGAGTTGAGCGAATTTCCAAAATTAAGTAGCCTATATGTTTTAGGATTTCAACCAACTATTTGGAAAATTCACCTACTCACTAAGGCGCTGAATAGATGCCTATGTGTACGAAATATATTAGTAGAATTTGTTTGCACCTAAACCTTCAACTTCAACTCATGCGCTCCTTCATTCCATTTGCAGTGAAAAAACTCGCTTTGCACGTTTGCCCCGAGTATGCAAGGTCGAAGTTGTTCACTTCGCTCGCAGCGTACAAACTTTGCCTTCAGCCTCGGATCAGAAGATGCCCCTATGATAAAATCCCTCATGGATTTGAACCGGGTATTTTTATGGTGTTTTATGTTTTGATCGACTTTGGGGTAACCAAGTGAGCTATCAGGTCATGTCAAAAAACAAAATGTGCAGAATTTTATTTTTTTAGAAATTTTTTTCTAGAACAAAAAACTAAAAAATAGTTACTTCCTGTAACAAAAACTGCTTCCGGATGTTGGATTTTTTGTTTTTTTTTTGTTTTTTTTTTGAGCAGACAACCAAAGTATTTACCAAATTCGAACAAAATCGGTCTTAAAATGAGGCTGCTAGAGGGCGAACACACACACACACATATATAGATAATATTTTTAATGCCACGCGAAAACGTATTATTGGGATCATGATCGGTGCTCATTTACTACTCCCGCCTTACGTCTCACCATAAGGGTCACTGCAATAGCTCATCTTTTCTATGTAAATTCACTAATAAACTTATAAAGTAGTATTAATTTAAATTAAATATCAATACAAAGAAAAATTATTCCAATGAATAATCTTTTAAACTCCATAAGAATCAATCACTTACCTAAATCTAGCGGCTTCTTTAAGCCTCCTCACA
>JAGFPH010000003.1:1687338-1699248 GCA_018207615.1 Philaenus spumarius
TATCCCTTGTGCGATCCAGGATTTTCTCCACCAAGTACGTGTCTTCTTCGTCCCCTGGTTGCTGGATTCCAAAGAACCCCCCTCCTTCTACGCTCCAGGGTCTCGCACTCAAATATCATGTGTCTTGCTGAATCTTCTGCCTGATTACAAAGCTGACAGTGTTGGTAGCCTTCAAGGATTCCCAATGTTGCTAGGTGTTTCCTGAACTGATCATGTCCAGTCTTAAACTGAGTTCGGTTTAACTTGATTATTGATTTAGTGACCTTAGCATTTGCTCCTTTCTTTGCAAGAGTCCCCTGCAAAGATCTCATTTCCTGAAATGCCATGGTGTCCTAGCACCCATCTCAATTCCACCATATTTAATGTGGAAAGTCTGATTAGTAATTGAGAGGCACTCCTTCACCAGTCTGAGTGTGACTTGTACCATTGTATTTGGATAACCTAATAGAACCAATCCAATGCAATATTTCAATCCACTGGAAATTCGACGATAGTGGCACGATCTATGGGGGAAACGACAGAAGCGGTGCGTAGCACCAATGCCTTGAACGATTTCTCCCTAGCGCTACCTCGCTTCGCGATCATGCAATATTTTCTCGACAACCTTTTTCTCACCACACAGCCGCCGTATGCATGCATGATCTGTTTTATTATTCATGATCCATGCCTGTACTGAGTCCAGCGCTTTAAGTGCTGCTTGACTGTCAGAGAGTAATAGAATATGTCTATTTCTGTATCCTTGCGACAATCCTAAGTGGGCACAACAGTGATTGCTAAGATTTCTGCTTGGAAGACTGTCCAGTGCGTCCCCAGACTCGAACTGATGATTGTCCTTGGTGATGCGTGTATACGCTATAGCCAGCATTGCTGCCCATCAAGGACCCGTCTGTGTACCAGACTGAGTTCCTTTGGCTGATGTTTCGTTCCCAGCCTTTTCGGGTTCCTAAGGTTACTGTAAAGGGTCTATAGAAAATGTACTCTGTGTGCATTGCATCAGTCACCATGTCTAACACCGAATTTTACGTTTGGTGTTTACAATTTCGTAAGATATTTCACTGACGCGGAAATGTTCTACCGGTTCTTGTCCATGGATATCCTCTCCAGGGTTGTTAGGTTCCTTTTCCTTGTGAAGGGAACTATAGTGGTTTTGCTAGGACTGACGTTGAGGCCTTCCTTTGCACACCATGCTTTAACACGTCTCATCTCTGTTTATGATATCCGAGATAGTGTCATCACTTTTACCAATAACCAAGATTGCTATGACATCAGCATAGCCTTGGATGTATGTTCCTGACTGGCTGATTTCTGTAAGGAGACCATCGACCACCAAGCTCCACAGCAGAGGTGAAAGAACGCCTCTCTGTGGGCACCCTCTTGTGGCCATGACCTCAAACAATTCACCAAGTAGGGAGCTTTGTACGCTTCGTAGCATGGAGTGCAACCTTGTTACGGCTGGGTGCACATCTCGCTCTTGCAGTTTTTGCACTATTGAGTCAAATGATGTATTGTTGAATGTGCAAAGAAAGCGCACAGGGCTATTTCCTTTCTTGCCAGGATATCTATGATTCTGCCCACCAGATTATGTAGAGCAGTTTCGCAGGATTTTCCTGGTTGGTAGGCGTGTTGGTTTCGATGAAGAGATACCCCGGAGAGCACCCGTTTTCTTATGTGTCTTTCCACTGTTTTCAAGAGAAATGAGGATAAACTGATGGGTCGGTAAGCTTTGGCATCAGAATAATTTGCTCTGCCGCGCTTAGGAATGAATGTTACTCTGCTTGCCCTACATGCCTGTGGAATGTAGCCATAGGCTACGCTAGCTCTATCATTTGCATCAGGGAGTCTGGTCCTTCCTGTAATAACGCAGGATAGATTCCGTCTCCGCCAGGTAATTTAAATGGGCTGAATTTGTTTATTGCCAATTTTAGTTTAGAAATTGTGACAATGCTTCTGGCTAGTTTCCAGTCAGCGCAGGATGCCCTCGGCCAAGAGCTATCCCTAGCTTGACTTCAACTACCGTCTGCAGTGTCGCTATTTATGCATCCTGGAAAGTGAGTTTCAAGAATGCGCGTCTCTTCCGCTGTTTTAGTGTAACCTCCTGTCAGCTTCCATAAGGTGCCCACAGGATTATGAGGTTTTGAAGCCATTACTTGTTGCAGTCTAGCTGCCTCCTTTCTGGTTATTCACTTTGGTGGTGAATCCTTTCCAGGAATCAAGTTTAGCTTGCCTACAAGCTTTGCTGTATGATATGATAGCTAAGTGATGCTCCCTCCACTCACCGCTCTGCTTAGAGGCATTGAACAGCCTTCTTAATTGTTCCTTCTGCAACTGAGGACCGGAGACCACCATCTGGTGTTGGACCTACCAGTTTTAGATCGCAGAGGGCAGTTATTCTGATAGCATTATGGCCTCCTGAAGTGAACAGGGAGACTTCTGTCGACACGTGCCAGTCCCTAATCGGATGTGCTGTGTTTTCTGTACAAAAGGTATTATGTATGACCTCACTCCTGATTTTATTGGAGAAGGTCGATGTTTTGCCTACATTAACAATTTGTAAGACAAGAGAAAATCGAGTAATGACCTACCTCTTGTATTAGTCGGTGCTGCCCCATCCTAGGTGGTGATGTGCATTGGCATCGCACTCCACCAGAAGCTGCTGCCTTCTGACGGTTGAAGCCTCCACCAGAAGTTCCAGTTCTCTGGATGGAGGAGGTGTGCCGGCATCATATTAAAGATAAGCGGAGCTCAAAATTAGGCCCTGTCTGTCCTTCCCATTCTGCCAGTTTGTTATCACTGTAGTGATGTCTCTGGAACAAAAATCAATTAAAGGCAAGCATTGTACTTCTGACCTTACAAGAATGCAGGTTCGGTCGTTGGTATTAAGTTGCAAAAAATAAGCTTACCTTCGTCATCTCCCAGTCCTACGATCCGACCTAGGTGGATCAGCGCCAGGTCAATGTGTTTTTGCCGGAATGTTTGGCAGAAGGAGGCCAAAACCGCCTTTTACTGTGGTGAAGGTTTATTTGCAAGGCTCTCGGCACTGTCTCTTCCAGACAACAAGACAAAAGCGACTTGCCACAGTCCCACATGAGCCTTACATCCTGCTGCTTTGACGGCTGCAAGAGAAAAGTCTTCAACCCTGCTCCTCGGAGAAGTTTTCTTCAGGGAAACTTTTAGGCTGCCATTTTGATGGAGGAGAGAGCTTCCCTAAACGAAGATCCGGATTGCACTGTGCTCACCAGATTGTTTGGGTCTCTTCCTCTGTGATTCAATTTTTTATTTGCTATTCTTAGTTGTGGATATATAATTAGTTTGATATTACCTTCACTGGATGAGTATTAATACTGTTGGTTGAATTTAATCCAGTTACTAATTATACTTCTTCAATTTGAATATATAACAGCACAAATTCCATCAATAACAGAAAACAACATATTAGGAACAGCTGATACAGCCTATACTAATAGAAGTTTGACCCATATCCAAAAAAGTGCTAACTTGAGGCAGCTGAATAGTATGAAATCAGACGATTTACATAAAAAGCCCTAAATAACAGCAATCAATACTAATGGGTCTAGACGACAGAAAAAGTATGCATAACTTATTAACAAACCACCCATGTATTAATTCAATATCAAAAAACTTTGTAAAATACAGGGAATCAAAAAGTCGCTATCTTGCGGCCGATACAATAGGCCTAATTGAAAGGGTAAACATTCAGAAATTTAGACGTTTCCACACAAATCAATTACCTCACAGCACAATAATAACATCACATATCTTTATTCAATATCACTCCATCAGATTCCAAACTTTATCTAAAACAAACCACAGACAAAATTATCTAATAATACCATTTAAATGCACACGGTTGACAGATATAACACAACGGACAGAGGAACAGCCCACTTCCACGTTCCCATTCTATATTTAGTTATAAATCTCGATGTATTAAATAAAACAATTAGGCTATAGATGACTATAAAATTCCACCACTTATAATTATTTGTATGTAAAAACACTTGTAAATTTTGACTGTAAGCACTAGAGAATATTATATAAGAACAAACTGTTTAAGTTAATTTAAAGGTTCCACGGTCGAAGTCGGCCATCATCAATGACGTCATATTCCCATATCAAACAAGCTGATACATATTAACTTGATTAAAATCAATTGTAAACCATTTAAATAATACCTAATTAACAAAAAATTGAATTTTAACGATACGAATATAAGAAATAGTTAATGTGGATCCAAATTAATAACTATTCCAAAAGTTAACGAAAAATCAGTACTGAATGCTTCAGCGTAGTAAACCGACCAATATACAACAAGCGGACAAGGCTTATATTATCATAGGTATTAATGCACCAACAAAGGACCGCTTCTTTTTCAAAAATGAAATGTTAGTTGGATTAATGTATTCTGTAAGTTTAGTCTCTAATGACGAGCCCCAAAGTTGGCTGCGCCATTTTGTAAGTTGCTCAGCTTACAAAAAAAAATATATATTATAATTTGATTTGATGCAGTTGCACTGCAAGACTCTACTAATTTTTCTATCTCGGGTTGTGAATTCAATGACCTGAATGAAAAATGGTGAAGAGGATCAGATTAGGCCAAACAAAGCAGACGATTTAGTAATGACCTTTGACATTTATTAATATCATATAATATACAGCAAAGAAAAATAAATTCAAATACAGACAAATATGATACAAATTATAGATTATAAATTTTTAATAGAGCTGGTGATTTATAAAAAAAAGATTTTAAGTGCACTGTACTTACGAAAAGCAGACCACAAACTTATTAATTTTAAAAAGAAAGGAAAAAAGTAAAAACCCACTCGCACGCGCAAAACTATTGTAGTCTAGATCATTGTCGTGTCAGATTTACTGTCACATTATTTAAGCGATCGCACTACACACCATTTGACGATGAGAATTATTAATTCTTGTAAAAATTCAAATACTACTTTGTACTTGTAGATTAACAATAAATATTACATGATTAAACTGTTAATTAATGCGCAACGCGTAACACTTCAAGCGATGTTCACTGCTTGGTCTCTCGTTGACAAGTGCCGTTAGCGTCTTTCTCCCACCGCTTCATCCAGCCGGCGTCTATTTTCTCTTCACCAATCAGAAACGTCTGACGACACACAGATGTTCAATTTCGTCAGATTCGTTGGTTGCTTACCAAAGCATTCCTTCTGAATCTTGCATGTGAAAATGCACGTAGACCATTTCTCCAGGAATTGGCTTGCAGGTGTTCGCTTCTTATCTCGTCTAGACTGGTGGACGTTGCTTTTCTAACTGCGTCTTAAAACTCGTATAATTTCCCCGTCTTGGCTTTAGTACATAAACTGTCCATTTTCTCAAACCCTACATTTAAATTTAATATAATAATTGATTTTAATAATTGTCTGCCTTTTATTTTTATTCTACTGAAATGTACTTTAAAATTGTCTGCCCTTTTAGTCTATTTCCTTTACGTTAAAATGCTTCTAATTATTAAGCTCTCTTTCTAAAAAACATTTGTAATATAAATTAAATTAAATTCAAAAAATAAAAATGTTCTCTCGAATTAAAATTGACTTATGGTCCTATTCTATATTATTATTGTACTTTGGGAAGTTACAATTCAATCTTACAATTCAAGAAGTAAAGAAGCCAAAATGTGCTAACAAACTTTCGATCGATATTTATGCTTTAAAACAATTTGTTAGAGTCAGTGTAAATAAAACAGAGACTGGTATGTATACTCTGCTCATCAATAATTCAAACATTTAAAAGTCAAAAGCAATGTATAAGGCCTAAAAATAACCAATTTCAATTTTGCAACAAAACTGATGCTATTAATTTTTTTTTTTTTTTTTTTAATAAGTTAACTTCAGTTATTAGAATCAGACATGCGTAACTATAAAAATAATACAATCATGCCAGCCGAGTGCCTACCCCGAGGTTAAATTAGTAACTGTCTTTATGTCTTAAACCCAAGTATTTATTTAAGACTGAGCTAAATAAAAATACTAGCTGAATACCCGTGCTTAGCTACAGGGAATTTGTTTGTTGCATCACCATGATTTATAATTAATTGTCATAGTATTCTCTCATTTTCTTTCATCTATTATTATTAAAGTTAATTATAACATTTATATTCCATTACTTTGGTATTTATTGTTCACTGGTTGCCCATCAATTGTCTTCGTCATGGAATGTGTGCTAAATAAATGAAATGAATAAAAAGTTCAGAGTGAAGAGCGTCTTTTTTTTCAACCGCGAAATCTACAGACTGGTAAACCACAGTCTTAGCTTGATATTTGCAGCGTCTTTAATTGCAAATGCATAGATCGGGTTAGTTTTGATTACGTTACGTCTTAAATATTTTCTTAAAGTTAATAAGTTCCAAATTTCAGCTCTCTTTAAGGAAAGAGTACAAATTAGTATTGATTGTATTTAGTGATTTGTTATTACATTTTCAACCCTTAGCAGCACATAATGAAATGTACAACTGGTTTACTTTTTATGTGTATCGTGTAAGAAATAAATGTACAAAATTTCAGCTCTCTAGTTTTAAGGAATGTATGAATATTAATAATTATTAAAATATTAACACAGTAAATTAATCCTTTTTTAATTCTTTAATATACAATTAATTATTAGTATAGCATGTTGATATAGACCTCAGATCTTGTTTAATGTTCATCAAACTTAACAGAAATAATAATCTATATTTAATATATAAAAGGCAAAGCCCTCACTCACTCACTCATCATCACGAATTCTCCCACTTCCCATGAAACTAGAGAGATGAAATTTGGCATGTGTATACTTTATGACGGAAATAGGAAAACTAAAGAAATTTCATTTTTATATTCAAATTGTTGGGGTAGTTTTGACTGATTACAGTTTCTCAAAAACCATACCACATAGGAACTTGAAATTTGGTACACATATTGCTCATAGGCACTAGAGGGCGCACAAAGAAAGCATTTTAAAATATTTGGCCTTAAGGGTTGAAACAAATAAATATTGTTTGTTATATATCTCAAAAACCTTACCTCCTAGAAACGTGAAATTTGATACAAGTATTTGTCATAGGGACAAGAGGCGTACTAAGAAAGGATTTTAAAATATTGGGTCTGTAAGGGTTGAAACAACCCCTAAAACAATAAATATTGTTTGTTAAATATCTAAAAAAAACCTTACCTCCTAGAAACGTGAAATTTGGTACAAGTATTTGTCATAGGGGCAAGAGGCGTACTAAGAAAGGATTTTAAAATATTTGGTCTGTAAGGGTTGAAACAACCCCTAAAACAATAAATATGGTTTGTTATATATCTCAAAAACCCTATCTCCTAGGAACGTGAAATTTGGTACACATATTTTTCATAAGACCTAAAGGCAAACTAAGATTTTAAAATATTTGGTCTTTATGAGTTGAAACAACCAATAAAAAATAAGTATTGTATGTTATAACAATGAATACAGAATACTTTAAGAAGCATAGGGGTATAGGGAAAAGTCTACGCTTTTCAGCGACTCGAAGACAATAGTTGGGCGACTCACCAACAGGAGCGCTAGCAGCAAAGCTTGACTGTACCAGACCCTTTTGATCCGGACTGTACACAAAATATTTCTCTCTCACTTCCTCCACGCAAAACAAACATTTGCAACTTTCACTCACTACCCCTGTCAACAACGGACCCTTTCTTAAACTGTTTCCTAGGTACTCGTCGTTTGACACCAGCTTTGTGTTTCCCTGTTAATATAGTTTAAAATAAGTAATTCAATTAAATTAAGTTATTATTAGTATTTTGTTTTTAAGTGATTATGTCCAGCGGAATTAATTGTCATTATTTGCAGTGTCCTAATAGTAGTGTAAGAAATCCGGATTTACATTTCTTTAGATTTCCTGTGAAAGATAAGGAGAGGCAAGATCACCGAGACTAATCTTTTTTAGAGGTTAAGATCATTTAAAAAAAAGACAATAATTACATCGTTTGATAATTTTCCCTTTAAATCATAAGCGTATGTTTTTAATTAAAGTTTTTGGTGTCTTTATATCTATGACCAATAAGTATTTTTCTCCGTCGCAACAGACCTGTAAACTCAGCGAATTTTCAATTGCAATTTCATAGAAAAATTCATGAAAAAAGTACATAATCCTGAATTTACTCAGTCGTAAGTTATAAATTTGCAATTGGCAAAAAAAACTACGTTTTGCCCACTTTTAATCTTGTTTGACTATTTAATTTATAATGCCATGTGTTCCCTCTTTGCAACCGAATTCAATATAACAGCTGAGTAAAAAAGTAAATGTTGTTTTTGAAAACAAAGCAGACAACTATTCTTATTTAAAATTATTTATTAATTTATTACTTAATTATTAAATACTTATTCTTATTGTGTTTTCTTCTAGCACCAAACTTGCAAACTCAGCTCTGATGTTATTCTTATGGCGAAAAAGTAAAATGTTACGTCTCCCTTAATTAAGAACATAAATTAATAAAACTTGGTATGTGGAGTCACCTAGTTGAGTTATATAGATATTTACATAAAATCCATTTTTTGTGTTCCTTGTTGCAGCAAACCTGCATAATGAGCCCCAATGTTATTCTTATGGAGAATTGGTAAAATTTTATATCTTGCTTATTTGTGAACATATATACTGTATTGATAAATCTTAGTATACATTTTCATTTGGAAATTATCTATTAATTCACATAAAATACCCCGAAGCAACAAACCTGCATACACAGTCTTATGTAAACCTATGGACATTGTGTTATCCCATGTTACTCATGGGAAATAAATAAATGTTACTCTTATTTTTAATTGTATACTATTCTCCCCCCTCCACTTTCTAACTGATGCCATACTAAGAGAAATGAACTATTTTCGTTTGATTGTTGTTTAGAAAGGTTATTGTAGGCCCGCTGAAGCGATTAAAGTAAAATAGCCACATTATTTTATCGTTGAGTGTGTTTTTAGTATTTGGCCCGGCAGTGTTTGGCGTTTTGTTAGTGAGTTGTCGGCAACGGTTTGCCAATAGAAAAATAGTCAAATGAAAGTAATAATGCAACTGCAAATAAAAGAAAGTAATCTAATAATTAAAAGAAACAAATCTACCAGGAATTCTTTACAATATGTAGGAACGAACACAACCAACAACTGATCGCCCAGTTTAGGTAAATTCCGTGTAGGGGGTTTTTTTTCGATACTGTGATCAAAATAAAATATGATATCTACTATTGCTTAATAAATTTCAGATAAATATAAATATCATATTTATTTTGATCACAGTTTATAAAAAAAAAAAATAAAATAAAAAAAGCCATTATTATATTACATACAATTGTTTTAAAATGTACAACACTACTTATAATACTTTTGTCATGTATTTAATGTTTGTAGTATAGGATTTATTATGTAATTTAAAACAATTTTTAAAAGTCAACACGTTATTGGTCGTTTTACCACTAGTTAAAATTTCATGTGCAATGTTCAGGTGTCTTGTACGTGTAAATAAATTAAAGATTAAGTGTCATAAATAGTGATTTATTTGAACACCTAGAGGCTAAGTTATTGTAACAAGAACTAAAATAATATTTTGTTGTCAATAAATTTGGTATAGTGTGTGTTAGGTTATAAGGTTTGTATCTGGGACAAGCACAGTTTTAAACGCCTCAGTAGCGTTGTTGGTTATGCTATTGCACAATAATTGTCAAGACAGTTTTATAAAGGGATGTAAAAAGTTAAAGTTACAAGAAGGCCGAAGTCAAATTGTAGGGTTGACGCAGACTGGGAGGGGGGGCTGTCTCATACGACTGCGCTACTCTCTAGTGGATGTTTCTTGAAGTAATAGTTGCAGGTTTCTGTAGATTTGGCGACTTCAGCGCAGCCCGGTGGTGGGTCGCTTAACTATTTTTTTGCGTAGAATTTTTAACATGGAGCCTGTGCTTCTTAAAGTATTCTGTATTCATTGGTTATAATTTCCTTAAAGCTAGAAAACAAAAATGTTTTACGTTTATTTCTTACACGATAGATATAAAAAGTAAACCAGTTTTACATTTTGTAACGTTCTGCTAATAGGTGAAAATGTAGTAACAACCCCTAAAACTGTAAATATTAATTGAATACCGCCTAGGAACGTGAAATTTGGTACACATATTGCTCAATAGGGGCTAGAGGCGAACTAGAAAAGGAGTTTTAAATATTTGGCATTTAAACAACCCATAAAACAATAAACATTGTTTGTTATACTTTCCTTAAAACAAGAAAGCTGAAATTTTGTACATTTATTTCTTAGAAGATACATATAAAAAATAAAGCAGTTTTACCATTTTATCACGTTCTGCTAAGGGGTGAACATTTAGTAACAACCCCTATAACTAGAAATATTAATTTAATACCGTTAAGGAAAGTGAAATATTTGGTTCACATATTGCTCATAGGCGCTCTAAGTTAGGATTTTAAAATATTTTACCTTTAAGGGTTAAAACATCCCCTAAAACAATATATGTTGTTTGTTTACTTTCCTTAAAGCTGAAATTTTTTACATATATTTCTTACAAAACTCATATGAAAAGTAAATGACTTTTACATTTTATTACTTGCTGCTAGGAGTGAAAATGTGTTAACAACCCCTAAAAACAATAATTATTAATATTCATACATTCCTTAAAACTAGAGAGCTGAAATTTTGTACATTTATTTCTTACATGATACACATAAAAAGTAAACCAGTTGTACATTTCGTTACGTGCTGCTAAGGGTTGAAAATGTAATAACAAACACTAAAAACAATCAATTCTAATTTGTACTCTTTCCTTAAAGCTAGAGAGCTGAAATTTGGAACTTATTAACTTTAAGAAAATATTTAAGACGTAACATAATCAAAACTAACCCGATCTATGCATTCGCAATTAAAGACGCTGCAAATATCAAGCTAAGACTGTGGATATTTTGTAGATTTCGAGGTTGAAAAAAAGACGCTCTTCACTCTGAATATTTTATTTATTTAATTTATTTAGCACACATTCAATGACGAAGACAATTGACGGGCAACCAGTGAACAATAAATACCAAAGTAATTGAATATAAATGTTATAATTCACTTTAATAATAATAGATGAAAAAAAATGAGAAAATATTATGACAATTAATTATAAATCATGGTGATGCAACAAACAAATTCCCTGTAGCAAAGCACGGGTATTCAGCTAGTTATAATATAAGTGTTTACTGTTATTTATTTAATATTCTAAAAATCCCGAACTTACTTAATTTTCTTTGAAACGATTTTTGTCTAAAATGAATTTTAAGGTTACTTCTAGCTATTCATAAATCTTATTTTCCACTGTTCTTTTTAAATTTCAGTGAAAAGGATCCTTTTCTTTTGATATTATTTCCCTCCCAGTTCGGTTAAATTGTTACAGTAGATGAAATAATGTATGTACACTATTTTCATAGACTATTTTAATGTTTTAAATATTTTTCAGATCCCCTTCACCAGAGACCAGAAAGTCTGTATCAGGTAGCGATGAAGAAGGTTCAGGTAATATATTGTGATGTAATAAAATTTTATATTTTAACCCTTCCCATGCTGAGCCTGATATAGTCATTTTTTAGCAAACTTATTTTATGTAAAAAATTTTTAAATCTCTTTTCATAAAGTTAATTTTTGAAGTTATACTTCTTTGCGCCCGTTGTAATAGGGATGGGGTGTCGGTCGAGAAACCGCGTCACACGTTAGGAGTAAAATCCGGAAAGTACCTTTCTTCGTATATTTGTATATTTTCCTATACTTCAAAACATCGGATTGATTTGAAACTTTGCACACTTATCAAGGACCGATGAAAATGCAATATTAATTTTGTTGGGTGTAGTAAGTGAGCACTGATCATG
>JAGFPH010000003.1:1699258-1712811 GCA_018207615.1 Philaenus spumarius
TTGTTGGGTGTAGTAAGTGAGCACTGATCATGGTCCCCAGAACACGTTTTTGGCAGTCATTACAAATTTTATATACAGGGTGATTCACGATGATATGCAGAAACTTCGGGAGCTCATTCATTTTGTTGGGTGTAGTAAGTGAGCACTGATCATGGTCCCCAGACTAACTGTGACCAACCAAACAGATGCAACGATAGTATTCATAAGCGTATGTAGCCTAACAAAGAAAGAAAAAATAGGATATTAATTTTAAAATATGCCTTCAGTGTTGGTTAGTGCTTTTATAAAAGAGTAGGTTATCATCCACAAAATAGTAGGGCTACTCTAAGTTACGACTAGTTTTTCCCAAAATATATTAAATCAATAGTAGGTCTACCATTTTGGATGGCCAAAGAAGTATAACTTCCACCGTCTGGTCCGACGCATACCCAATTTTTGTGTTTGTTTATTGTTAAATATTATTTGTAAAAGGTAAAAGAGAATAAAAACTAGGTTTTCTAAAGATTTATTTAATATAACACTAACAAAATGGTTGTGACTTGAATTTAACTGAATTTAATCAAACAACGATAAAACATAAGATTTCTGTATGAAATAAATACGAAATAAAACAGTAACAACAAAACAAACTTTAAAAATATCATATTTCTCAGTGAGAGGTTAAAAGTTAAAACCGAACACAAGTTAGTAAATAAAACTCAGCTGTTAGTGATGGCGGATTTATTCATCTATAGCGCTGTAGCGATGCCAGTTACAGTGTCCAGGTACCAAAAAACAGATATTATCGATCATTGCAGACAGATGTTTCAAGTTAGAAGTATGAAATCTTCAGAAAACATTAAAAGTGACTTCATCTGCCATCTAGTAGAAGTTTTGTGAACTAAATATATTCCTATGACTTTAAATGGGTCTTTGTGGATATAATCGTCTACCGCGTTTTGAGCTTGTTCCACTTGGCGGATATATTCTCCTACCACGCGGGAAGGGTTAACAAAAGAACCTTATTTTTTAATGGTTCAAATAAAGTTTGTTTAAACAAACCTTTGCTAATGTATGTTCTCTTTAAACGCTTTATGAATATGTATCACCAACTGATGAGACATGTATTATAGTTTCATCTTTTTGGAAAAGCAGTGGTGCAATTAATTTTTGTTTTACTGAAATCAGAAGTTCTTGAAAATTTGTGGATAAACATTAGTATTGACATTGGTTTCAAAGAGCCAATAATTCAACTAACAGAAACTAAACTCCAGATTTTTTTCATGAAGTAAAATTTGATGGCCAATGTTAGGATTTCTTGTAGCCAGCCTGAAGCACTAAATCTGATTATTTACTTGGTTAGAAAGGTAAGATCCCTTATTAACACTCCAGTGGTCATTGGGAGACTTTGTCCTCCACCATTTTATTTTAGCTGCCAATGAAGGTTGGCAGCACTGGCAACCTTGAACAACTATCTACCTACCCCTCTCTTACAAAGTTGTCAGTATAGTTTGCAAGCAATATTGTTATTGGTGTGTTCTCTATAAATGTTTGTTTTGAAGTCTGCACGTCTTGGGGTAATTGAACCTGATCATATAGAAATATTTCCGACAGAGAATGACAATGAAGTCAATGATTTTATGAAATAAGATCAAGAACCTGTGGAAGCCACTTTTGATGGGCTTTGTGAAAAATATAATGAAATAATAAATTAAACAAACTTCAAAATAACAGGTGTGCAGAATTTGTCTGATCTGGCGATCTAGGATTGAGGGAAATTTCAGCTGATCGGGGAAATTTTGAGGAAATTATATTTACCAGTTTAAGATTTCGCAGGATTAACAAATTAGCTACAAAATTTTCCTTAAAATTCATTAATAAATGTATTGAGACTTGAGAATAATAAGCATGTAGACAGCTTGCCTGGCAGCAAATTGCACTGGATTGCCACTATTCGGTACCCATCAGTATGTGGATAGATCGATACCCAGTCCGCAGACGATGCGATAGCGACAGCTGTTTACCTACTTACCTTGCCTACGGTTGGGGGCGGAGACAACGGACAGAGCACAGGCATGGAGTATGTAAATAAGATGGAGGGAGCGTTATAGTCTGCCGGAGAAAATGGCGGCGACCTTGGTACCCCCTCCACACTGCAGTGGCACGCGCTTTTCGTTGTACATTTTCAAAATTGACATTTCCTTGACGTAGAAGACAACCACCATGTATTAAGACTATAGGTACCAAATATTTCAATATTAGACTACATCATTATTCAAACGTGATCAACCAAAACATTCACAAAACAAAAATAAGTAACAGTTTTTGTAAAACAATTTTGTTTTTGGGCCAGTCAATGTATTGTATTCATTGATTGGTTTTCTTTGTCATCGTTATAACCTTATTAGCAAAATATAATTTTACAAATAAATTAAAAAACGAAATAATAATTGAAGCATAAATTATTTTAAAAATACATAACATATTATGTTTAACGCGGAAAGGTAAAATAATGACTAATATTCCGTTCAAAAAAAGAGTTTTGCATATTACTGTTAACAATTAGTTATTCCAGGAAAAACATTTTAATGAAGATAAAATTTGCCATTCATATTAAGTGTTATTTTATTTAATCAAATACATATATTTTAATACAATAATATTAGAAGTTATTTGATGTGATCGACACAATAACTCAGTAGCCAGGACAGCGTTGAGTTACAGCCGTGCGTAGCGGAACATAATAATGTAGCTAATAAGTTGTGTTCAACCTGTCACTGTGACAAAACTACTCGTCTTAGACAGAAAATGTAAATACATTCTTAAGGTTCAACTATTTATTTACAATTTTTCCACTGACATAATGTCTCTGACTGAAAAATAAAAATTTTCCTCGCTTAATAAATTTTATGTATTTTTTCTCACATTAATAATTGATAAAACTTTAACGTTTAGTAAAAAAAATATGAATGAAATATTAGATTTATGCATACTGGTGGCTTGGAAAATTTACAATTAACATTTCTGCCAAATTTCACATTTTCCCCTACATTCAAAGTATTGACCTTGACAAAAGGTGGTACAAATGAACGGCAGGAAACTAAGTTTGTCGCGGACAACTGAGTTTGGTGGATTTGGCCGTACAAAGATGGAGTGGACTACTAGTGCACAAAGCTACAGATATAAATAATAAAAGACTATTTAAACAGACGTTTTAATGGTGGCAATTACCATTTCACTAGATTTTCTGCAAAGAACAGACTTAAGCTTTAACAGAACTTTAAAAGTTATTGACAACATCCACAAAGACAATGGAAGATTACCTCTTCTAAATCATTGGCAACACACAATATCTGAAGCAGGTCTGTATTTCTTTGTTAGCAAAGTATTATTAGTTCAGATAAATGAGTTTAGATTAAAACCTAAAATTATTTATTTTGTTTGTAAAACATAAACCAGTTCTTATAGTTTGTTAAATAAACATTCTTAACATCAACATCCATGTTTCAAGTAATTTGTTTTTGTTAATAATTTTTATTCAGCTCATTTTTTGCTCAAGTTAAGCTCATTTTTAAGTACAAAAATAAAATTAACAATGTAAAATAAATATGTTTTATTGGAAAATCGTGTTGATTACTTTATATTTTTTTAGACATACAGTATAGCAGAGTACTTTTATAACCTATTTAGCAAAGATTGATTGTAACTGAACTTGTTTGAAAAGAATAAATATCAAAACATCTTTATCGTTAAACAAATTTATTGCTGAACTTCACACAAGTTTAACGGTACTGTACATTGATTGATAGACCGATTTTACTTAACTTAAGTACAATAACAGTCTGCAGAGGAAACAACAATACATTTTTAAAAACTTACTGAAAAAGTCTGTAATGTTGTGCTTTAACAATGAATGACACCGTTTTGCAGTGCGATCTCGTAGGCGCTTCAAGTAGCTCGACTGGTGACATGTCGATCTGTTTCTCGAAGTAGGTCATTAATCCTTTCAGCATTGTTGTCGCCTCGCTGTGAGTTAGGCCAACTGGTTCCTCTGTGTCGTCTTCACCTTCAGAGCTGTCACTTTCTGCGTTGAAGTACACACTGCGATGATTTCATTTTTGTTTAGCACTTGATGACCCACTGTCACTGTTTATCCTCTCGAAAATATCATTTTCCTCCAACTCAGTACAACCCTCCAACTGTTGAAAAACTTGAACAAATCAGGGTGTCTAGCAACAGGGAAAACCTGGAAAAGTCAGGAAATTTAACTTTTCTGGAAAAATCTGGGAAAAGTCAGGGAATTTTGATTAAGGTCAGGGGAAAATATCATTTCTAAGGAAAATAGTTAATAATAACTATTTAAAATCATAGATTAATACAATTTTTAATTGAGAAAATAAATATTAAAGATAAGATGAACTTCTAAATTAATTAATAAGAAAACTATGTATTCTGATATGTAAAAACAATTATTGGCAAGTTAAGCGAGTGATTGTGGCAGCTTGTTCTAATGCACTTGCCTTGATATGACTTTTTGAGACCTTTCTCTAACGTGCTATTTCTAAAAATGTTAGTTTTATTATTAAATGTTTTCGAATTTGGGTATCTTCGTATCAATTAATTAAATATTCAATGCAAATCTGTACTGTAGCTGTATTACAAAAACCAATTACTGTAGTTATTTCTTTTGTTATAATTATAATGTAATAATATATTTTTTGAGTAATTCATTGCTTAATTCAATATTTATAGTCATAAATTGCGTAATTTGCAACTGCTGTTGGTTGGTACATTAACACAGATACTATTAAATATTGAACTGTTATAATATTACCGTGTTTAATTAAATATTTAATTAATTCCCTAAAAATTTATTTGCTCATGAATATAATTTGATTGATTTACTAAAATTAAATTAGCATGGTTTTGTTTGTGCTTTTTCTAAAATTGGTCGGGGAAAAAGTTATTTAGTCAGGGAAAAGTCAGGGAATTTCAAAAGGTCATATCACTAGACACCCTGACAAATTCAGCATCAGCAGGTAGAGTTTTGGTTTGTTCACTTTCTTGTGACGTTTTAGGCCACAATTTCTTCCAGCTCTTTTGGAGAGTAGATGGTTGAATTTCTTCCCATGCTTCTGCTGCCAAATAAATGACATCTTTGATTGTCACATTTTTATGAAGGTCCATAAAGTTTGTAGCTGGATCTGCTTCCTGTTGTTCCAAAAGCGAAAAAATCTACTTTTTTCTGTATCACCGTTTTGTCGCCTCTATCACTCCCTGGTCCATTGGTTGGATGAGAGCCGTGACATTAGGAGGAAGAAATTTCACAAAAATGTCACCATGATGCAATTCTTCTTCTCTGGGATGGCACAGAGCATTATCAATTAACAAAACTGCTTTTTTAGGGAGTTTTTTCTCTTTTAAAAACTTTTTTGTTGTTGGCACAAAGTTTTCAAAAAACCAGTCCTTAAAAATTTTAGCATTCATCCATGCTGAGTTTTTGGATTTGTACTGGGCCGGTAGAACACTTAAATTGACATTTTTAAATACCCTAGGTTAGCAGATTTACCTGTAACCAAAAGTGGAAACTTTAGATCCCCAGAAGCATTACTGCAGGGCAGCAAAGTTACATGTTCTTTCTTAACTTTGTGGCCTTTCGCTACTGAGTCTAATTTAGAAGCTAAAGTTTTTTTCGGCAGCATTTTATAATTTAAACCAGTTTCGTCTGCATTGAACACTTGACAAAGTTGTAAGTTTTCATATTTCAGAAATTTTTTGAAATTGTCTTTGAATTTCTCACTGGCACCACTGTTACCTGACAAAATTTCGCCACTTACTCCGATTTCACGGATGCTGTGTTCCTCCTTCCATCGAGACAGCCAACCCACACTGGCAGGAAAATTAGGGTCGCCTTTCAGCTTTTCATTCAGTTTGAGCGTAATTATTTGCAAATTTACACCCGATAACTTTTTTTTTGTGTGTAACATCCTGCTGTTTTGCACTTAAGGCTAATGAAGACGGGACCTACAGTTTTACGTGGAATCCGAACCACAGCCAATGATGTCTGTTAAGAAACCATTTAGAAAATTATTCGGGGTCAATGGGAATTGAACCCGGAACTTTTCTATTGATGGTTGCCATGACGATTGATAAAGCTTTGACGCCTTAACAACCATGGCCATCGTGGCTTTACACCCGATAACGGAACACTCTTTCATTGCTGGCGAAACCAGACGTACAAAGCATCATCTAATGTTTTATTTTTTGATTTGTTGAAAGTGCTTCTGCCACCTAAACTGTCTTTACTAACCATTTTTGCACAAAAATCTTCAATTTCCTTCCGCTTTTTTTTCCAATTGGAAACCGTTTGTTTTCCCATGCCTAAGTCTTTTGCAATTTTAGTAAGCGATTCACCTACATCAATACGAAACATAGCTTGGAGTTTTTGTTCCATTGTCACTGTCACTGACTTACATTTAGTCGCCATTTTCACAGAACACACTGCACACTGAAAAAACAAACTTGCACTCCGAACACAGATCAATCAATAACGCACTGAAGTCAACTAACAACTGAGCAGACATCTAGCGAGAAACAAAACTAAAAGGGACTGTTGATTCGACAGATAGTCAGACAGACAGTCTGCAGTCAGGTATAGTGTGGCAAGCTGGTGAAGTGAGTCACTTCCTTGAAATACTGTGGGACAAAAGATAATGGGCAGGTGGTCGACCCTCTCTATCTTCGACTGAGCTTTCTGTTCACGCTAAAAATAGCCAAGGACAAATGAACCCTCAACTATTTTCGCTCTCGGCAAACTTCGATTGTGTGTCTTTTTTTTTTAGCCGTTTGGTTCATTGGAAACCAGATTAGCGAGACTGTACTGTATTAGATACTGCAAAAGTGATTGCACAACTCCACAGATAGTGGGTGACTGGAAATCTGTCTAAGTGGCATTGTTAGCTTAATGTCACACAATATGTTTAGCTCTCTGTCACAAACAATATCATCTATCTTCAAATAACATATATTATGTATGTATTATCTGCTCTGACAATGATCCGATAAGGCTCTGGTTTTAATTACAGTAGAACATCTCTTAACTGGTTTGGTCGGGACCGAGACCCTGGCCGGTTACGAGTTTGGCCGGTTGATCCGAGGTTCCCTTAAAAAATAGATGTTTGTTCAAAAATAACCTACAGTACATATTTCATAAATAACCAAGCAAATAAGACGTTATTGCAACTCATTTTATTGTATGTACTGTACATACATAAGCAAACAAACATCAACAAATTAAACATTTTAACTTACATAAACTTTGAAAACTTAATTTACATATACTAATTTATATATACAAGAACTTTTGTTCTCATGAAATTCAGTAAAGGTTCCGACAAAGCAACAGACGAAGAAAGAGAAACAAAGGATGCCGCTTTGTTTTCTAGGAAATGTCCGTCAAACAATCAATATTTGAGATTTCGGCCAGTTAATATATTTGACTCTATTGTTCCTTGGGATCATAGGCGTAACCAGGACGACCGTATGGGGAGGGGGGTTACAACAACCGGGGGGGTTTCAACCCTAGATCCAGCAGATCGCACGTTTCGTGCGATCACTCCCGGCTACGACAAATGACAACACATTTGTAACGCGTGATTTTATCGAATATTTGACCCACTAAAAATCTTCGAATCTGAAAAAGACAAACACCATTGGAAAGGTAATGTTTCAAACTTTAATTTTTGCATTTACAATTTCTTTCTAAAACGTATATTTACATACGTAATCATTGTTTTAGTTTTGAGTTTTCTAAAAGCAAATATCACGCTAATGAAATACGCCGAAATGACCATTAATTTCCAGTTTCTATGTCCCTCTCTACAGCCCGCCCAGTATTTTTTCTGAGTTATATCTATATACTGATGGATGCATCACACTTTCCCCTGTCTAAAACTGCTATCCAATCAAAAATCGGACAAATAGTTCTAAAGTTCATAATAATCAAATTATGATCTTCTTTATACATTTGATATCCTTATTAGAGAACAGTTTGGTTTTAGACCGAGTTGTAGCACAATTTCAGCTGCTTGTAGCTTGGTAAAAGAGATTGTTGAAGGTATGGAGGATTCGGGGAGTACTGTTGGTATTTTTTGTGACCTATCAAAGGCCTTCGATTGTGTTGTACACAATATTTTAATAGACAAATTAAAATATAACTTTTCAAATAATGCAATAGCATGGGTAAAATCTTACTTGTCTGGACGAAAACAAAGAACTGTGGTGTATAAAAATAATAGGAAATACATATCTCCCTGGAAAGACATAAAATGTGGCGTTCCACAAGGATCAATTTTGGGACCGTTTTTATTTTCAATTTATATAAATGATTTATCGTCAAACATAAGTCCTGGTATTATTTTATTTGCTGACGATACAACTACAGTTGTTAAAGCAACAAATTTGAAGGACCTAGCTGACTTGACTGAAAGGACTATGAATGAACTTTCTAGTTAGTTTGCTGCAAATGGGTTAAAGTTAAATGGTAAAAAAACTCAAATCATCAAATTTCAATCTCGGCAGAGTAGACAGCCAATAGAAATGAAGGTCAGTTTTGAAGGTGTAGAGCATAATTCCATAGATATAACAACATTTTTGGGACTTTATATTGACAAAAATTTGAACTGGAAGCCTTTTTTTAAGATACTTTCCAAAAAATTGAATAATTCATGCTTCCAAATGTCAGTATTGAGAAATATAATTGATTTAAAAACCAGAGTAATGATTTACCATGGCAGTTTTTGCTCTGTCATGCAATATGGAATTTTGCTTTGGGGAGGTGCAACAGGATTAATTTCAATTTTTAAAATTCAGAAAAAGTATGTCCGTTGCATGTATGGTTTGAGTAAAACTAGTTCATGCAAAACAATTTTTAGGGACAGGAGACTGTTGACACTTCCATCTTTGTATATTTTGAAATGCTTATTATTTATTAAAGCCAACCATGATGTTTTGTTGGATGAACAAAATGTTCATCAATATGGGACTAGGAACAAAATAAACTTCCAACTACCTAAAAAATCGCCTTAATATATATGAAAGAACTAGTGAATATATGGGCAAAAAAATGTTCAATAAGCTTCCTCTGCATATTAAGGAAATTAAAAATGTTTGTTTTTTTTTTAAATGTGTAAAAGAGTTTTTGATAGAGAAAGCTTACTATAATGTAAATGAATTTTTAAATGATAATGTGATGTTTTAAATTTGTAATTAGGTTAGTATAAATTAGCTTTAAGGCACTAAAATATTATCTGTTTTTATAGCTATAGCTATAATATAAAATGTAATGTGACAGTAAAATAAAATAAAAATAAATAAAATAATAAAATAAGTTGTGGGGCGTTTTGTAGACCCTTGCAATTGGTTGATCCGAGGCCGGTTAAGAGCAAGGTCTCTAGATAGAAAAGGTTACCTCATTCGGGAAATATCAAAAAAAGTGGAGTGGGGGCTGTGACGTAGTTATTGGTACAACTAGACAGTGATCAAAGTTCTGTCGTTTACGTTAATACGCGTTACTCATTTGTGAATGTTTGACGGCTTGTGTTTTTTGTTTAAACTTAAACTTTTTTTAAATTAGTGTATATAAAGTGTTTAAAGTAGAAGAAATATATTATTTACAATGGATAGAAAATCAATAAATAAACCTAAAGGTGGTTCCGTTTGTGCGGTTGCAACTTGCAAATATTATGGAAAAGCAAGACAAGAAGGAAGAACTGATATATCTTTTCACAGGTAGGCCTAGATATTTTTTGTTTCTATTGTAATACCTAGTAAATTATATAATCTCACTTACACTTACAAATTACCAAATAAGTAGTTACCATGCTAAATATTTCTCATTTTAGACTTTAAAAAATATAAATTAAAATTTGTTAGATCGTATTTTTATTTATTATTACAAATTAGTCGACCCGCAATGCTTCCCTATTGCTTAATTTAATTTTAAGGGTAGTTATCCCACTGACTTAATAATCAAATTGCAAATAGTTTTGTATTCTCTTAAAAATACCTTAATATTACATAATTCTAGGTTTACCTACAGCTTGTAGGAAGTTAGTTTAATTTGTATTTATTTTATTGGGGTAGCAACCCCATTTCAACCCCTTGGATCAGGATAAAAACAATCCTATATTTAAAGTTGGAATAAATCACACATTTTGAAAAAATGCATTAAGATCGGTCGAGTAGTATCGGAGTTCATTGCGGACAAACGCCGAGACAGTGGATTTTATATAAATATATTGATTAGTATTATAAGATACTGTATAGTATTTAAATATACAATTAAATATCTAAATAAAGATAAAAATATGATATTTTAATGGATTTTAGTTTCATTTAGATTGTTTGTTTAGTTTTCATTATAATTATTTTAAAACTCATGTATGTTTATGGTTTGCATGGTGTCAAATAATTTGTTTATTATTTTTTTTTTAAAGCGAAAATATGTTTGAAAAATATTAAACAATTCATAGATATGATATATTTTATGTAAACAATATTTTAAACAGCATATCGCTAAGTATATAGATATGTAACAACCGATGTTTTAATTGAACTTTAATACAGTAAGCATTTTTCCTTGATTTTTGTTTGTGTTTACTTTTAGTTTGTTAATCTAACTTAAAACTAGTAAAAAGATGAAACACTATTATTTTTTATTTGTTACATTTAGTTAAAAAAAATAAGTTAAAACGTTACCCCACACTGTATATTCAAAATGTTGATCCAAAAACGTGACCCCGATGCTCTACGACTTTTTAACTCTCAGAATCGTTTTTTTCGTACCCAAAAACATATAAAACGTTACCCCGCACTGTATTTTCAAAATGTTGACCCAAAAACGTGACCCCGACGCACTACAACTCATGCTAGAAAGCTCAAAAGCTTTTAAACTCTCCGCAATAAAATTACAAAGATTCTGGTACCACCAGAAGTTTTCTACGACGTCTGTGAGTGCTTGTATCGCGTTTACAGGAAAACAGATACCAAAAAAATGATCACATGATTTCAATACTTCGGCATTATAATGCAAGCCGAAGTAAAAGCTGTTGGTTTTGAAGAATAATAAACTGATTATAAATTTGCTAAGTAAAGTTGCTATGGTAATAAATGTAAACAAACATTGTGTTGCTAAGCAGTTTTTTGTCCGAACAGCTGTTTAAGTGAGTTTTGGTCTTGAGTTCATATAAAAAAGGGTGTTCATTTTTTCCCAAATTTGAAACTTTTCTGGGAATTTTTTTCAAAAATGTCTTTTCATAAAAACCTAATTCGGACTATTACGAACGTTTTAAAACAAAAAATAGCAAAATCGGTCCAGCCGTTCTTAAGTGATGCTTACCAACCAATAGCATTTAATTTTTATTATATAGATTAAAATGTATTATCGTGATTGCATTTTTTTCTTTTTTATTCTGTAAAAAATATTAAATACAATTTTAATGACTGCTTTTTAGTTATATGATTTAAAATGTATTACCAAGATAGCTTTTTATTTTAAATTTTAGTCAGTAAAAATATAAATTAAAATTTGTATGATTATACTTTTGTTATTATTGTAAATTGCAAATTAATGACATAAACATAATGTTTTTTAAAAGGTTAAAATATATTCTTACAATTACAAATGTTGAAATGTGTGTAACTTAAGTATCATTTAAAAAAAAAATGCAACCCCAAAAATAGTTTAATACATCTATTTTTTAAAAAAATGAGGTAACTTGTACGACGAAACATACATCTTTCATGGTAGTGCGGTGTTTTTGTACTATAATGACGTCACTGGACAGGGAACGGATCGAGGGGTTTGAGTTTGTTTACATGACTATGAGGTAACCTTTTCTATCTAGAGACCTTGGGTTAAGAGGGCTTTTACTGTAGTTGGAATTAAAGGAGTTTCAATGCAGTTGTGATCAGCAATGTAATACATGCATGTTTTTATTTTATTTTTTATTTAATAATACAGTATTAATAAAGAAATATATGCATGTTACAGATCGAAATAAAGGTTCTGATGCTGGAAGTAACTAAAGAAAAATACTGTAACGTTTACGTCTGGCAGAATATAGTTTTACAATATTGCTTCATGCTCATGTGTATCTTTGATTTAATACGAAAAATAAATTTATAATATCAAATTCATATTAATATAATTCATTTTAAGAACTATTTTTATTTCTGTTTATTCCCAAATACAAAGATGTATATTTTTAAACGAAAAACCACTGCTTTTAATAATATTGAATAAACATTTAATTATTGAACTAGCATTTATATTCTCATTATTTTCGACCATTTCTAATCAAATATATGCAATAAATCCGTTTCCTATCATTTTTGCCTTAAATCTTCCCTATTTCTTTCCTTCTGGTATAGTGCATGCAGTAACTTGGTTATAGCAACAACAAAGGGATGGAACAAATGCTGACGCTATGTCCGAGTGATGTTATAAAAGATGTATCATCAGGAAACTTGTTAGCTTGAGACAAAGGAAAATACAGGGTTCACCGCCAAGCGTTTCAACTATTTTGTAATTAGACTCATAGATAAATTAAAGTGAAGAAGTTGTACAGAGTCTTGAGTGAAGAGCATCAATCGGTTTTGGTGATTTTGAGAGAAAGATAGTTTTAATGTGATCAATATTTGTTCAGTTATAGATTCATAGCTTTACATAATAGTTGATTTCGCTCTTGCTTTTTTTTACTTTCTCCACCCTATACGTAGTATATGGAGAAAGTATTGTTTTCGTAAAAATGTTCGAATTTGAATTTTCAGTTGAATTATCTGTTTTGGTGCTCCCAGAACCCCAAAAAATGGTTTAGTGCAATTATCTGTGTTGGTGCTCCCTGAACCCAAAAATATTTTTAGTGGAATTTTTTGTTTTGGTGCTCCCTGAACCCAAAAAAGTGTTTTTAGAGTGGTGTCTGTCTGTCAGTATGTATACACGACCAGAGAGGACACTATTGGTCCGATTTTCATGAAATTTGGTATGTAGGTACTAAACCCTAATATCTCCAGGCGTTTTTTTCATTTTTTGGAATTTTTAATTTTTAAGGGTAATTTACCCCTAAAAACCCATAAAAAACGACAAAAATGCAAATTTCTCAAAAACGGCTCTAACGATTTTGATCAAATTTTCAGTATTTATAGTGCTTAAGATGCCAAACAAAATGACACCACCCGCTTTTATCAAAACTTCCGCGTTTTATAACTATGGGGAAAAAAAAATAAACAAGTTTATGTTGTCAATATAAGGGTAGCACCATTATTGACCGCACGGGGTAGCACCATGGTAGCGATCACGGCCAGTAATTCAAAGGTCGCGCGATCAAATCCCACCTAGGACAATAATTTTTTTATACGATTGATGTAGGTAGAATATTATTTTTTGTTTTGTTCTAAAAAGTAATAAATAAAATGATTGAAAACAATATTATTTTGACTACAGTAAGTTGGGAGAAAGTTTGTGTCAGTTAACTGATACCGTTTATTAAATATTTGTTCAGTGATTAACTTTA
>JAGFPH010000003.1:1712821-1735789 GCA_018207615.1 Philaenus spumarius
TTCAATTCTTTTTGTTTTAATAAAAAAATAATCATAGCTTGACGAGTTGTTTTTTGCTTTTGTTAAAAAGCTTTTTTTGGGAGGATTTCAGTTATTTTCTGATTTGATCTAACCATACAAATCGCTCGCCTCTGCTGACCGATAACAAGACTGGATAGTACTTGTTTGTGAATACAACTTTGCCAGTTGATGCAAAGAGCGCTCGAGGTGGACTGTCTTGCGTAAATGTGTCTATTCCTCTCAAAAGCATTTGTCGAAACTTCACTAATGGGAGCATTTTACTTATCTATTTTTACAACTTCGTTTATCTAATATTATCCCGACACTAAGCAGGCCATTTAGAGTAATATACTTTCGAAAGTAAGCTTTCTGTCGGCACTTTCGCATCTTATGCTAATCTTTTTTCGAAATAGCTTAATACTCCATCTCAATAGTTTTCTAAGAATTATATTACTCTATACTTATTATTAGTATATAATGTACTCTATTATTCTATACTCAATTTTTCTTCTTCAATCAATAATTCAAATACAATATAAAATTCTAGTTGATGCTATTAAGTATTTGCAGGCATTCCTAAGCAACGGCACCTGTTCAGTTACATGTGCCTGGCCACAAGATTGTATACCCATATTATTATCACTACACTCCATAATCTATATTAATACGACGCAACGCATGCGGTCTAAGGTTAGAAGGAAATGTTCTTGGGAGAAGAAATTCTTGATCGCAGAGAGAGAAAATCGTTGTATCGAGTAAAATGCAGCCCTTCAATATCATTATTACTTATTATTTTAGGGGTTGTTTCAACCCTTAAAGGCAAAATATTTTTAAATCTTTTCTTATTGCGCCTCCGACATATTGGTGTACCAAATTTCACGTTCCTAGGCGGTAGGGTTTTTGAGATATATAACAAACTATATTTATTGTTTAGGGGTTGTTTCAACCCTTAAAAGGCAGATATTTTAAAATCCTTTCTTAGTGTGCCTCTATCACGTATGAACAATATGTGTGTCAAATTTCAAGTTCCTAGGCGGTATAAAATTAATATCTATAGTTATAGGGGTTGTTACCAGATTTTCACCCCTTAGCAGAACGTAACAAAATGTAAAAGTAGTTTATTTTTTTATATATATACCTTGTAAGAAATAAATGTTCAAAATTTCAGCTTTCTAGCTTAAAGGAAAGTATAAAAATTAATATTTATTGCTTTAGGGGTTGTTACTACATTTCCACCTATTAAGAGAACGTTACATATTGTAAAATTGGTTTATTTTTCTTTATATCATGTAAGAAATAAATTTACAAAATATCAACTCTCTAGCTTTAAGGAAAGTATAAAAAATGTACATTAATTGTTTTTAGGGGTTGTTATCCCATTTTCACCCCTAGCAGCATGTAACAATATGTAAAACTGGTTTAATTTTTATCTATTGTGTAAGAAATAAATGGAAAAAATTTGTGCTTTCTAGCATTAAGGAAAGTGTAACAAACAATACTTATTGTTTTAGGGGTTGTTTCAACTCTTAAAGGCCAATTACTTTAAAATCCTTTCTTATGTAGTGCGCCTCTAGCACGTATGAGCAATATGTGTATCAAATTTCAAGTTCCTAGGCGGTATTCAATTAGTATTTATTGTTTTAGGGGTTGTTACTATTTCACCCCTTAGCAGAATGTGACAAAATGTAAAACTGGTTTAATTTTTATATGTATCGTGTAAGAAATAAATGTACAAAATTTTAGCTTTCTAGCTTTAAGGAAAGTATAACAAACAATACTTAATGTTTTAGGGGTTGTTTTAACCCTTAAAGGCAAAATATTTTTTAGTGTGGTAGTGTGCCATAGCTTGATGCATGAAACGCTACCGTGTTCTGTGATACGATGCGACGCTGGCCTCTAAGGTTAGAAGGAAATGTTCTCGGGAGAAGAAATTCTTGGTCGCAAAGAAAAATGAGTGACACAGCCCTTCAATATCATTATTAACAACATTCTGAATGGATTTTTCATTCAAAATCACACAATTAGGCTTCAAATGTCCTATTAAAAGAGTTTTCAATTTATTTAGATCCGCGGCTGTTAAAATAAGAGAAAAATCAAATCGAGATCGCCCATTTCAAACATAATATTGTTAGTGTGCCATAGCTTGAAGTATGGAATGCTACCGCGTTCCGTGATTTATTAAATTTTATATCCAAGCGTATCGAACAACCTACAGCAATGTGTGTTCCCTTACTTCTTAGCCATGCTTTCTAGCCTACTGGATTTCTATAAATACTACATACCGACTTAGTTGAGCTTACCTTTTGAAACTGTAAAATTTGAATATGGCTAGATTTACAACGTTTTTAGTTTCCTTGGAGGAATATCCTGTTTTGATTCTTTCGATGGCGATATATTTCTTTATACTTTGATATACTTTCTTTCCTTTTTACTGATGTTGCTATTACAATTTATTAAGGTAGGTGAAATATATATTTTACACTTGTATAATTATTTAATTTGTACTAAGTTTAAGTGTTTTCCTATAACAAAACATTACTTAAGGTATAAATAAAAATCTAAAATACATAGCTACCAAAATTAACAAATATACAAAAGTAGAGTCAGCGATACTTGGGCGCCGGAAGTGGTGGGGTAAGGTCATTGACCTTGGGCCACGCCCCCTTTTTGGTGTTTTTGTTCCTAACCTAAGCCACGCCCACTTTTTTTGGTGCCTAACCTAAGCCCAATTTTTTTGGGAATTTTTTATTTTTGGGCGAATTTTGATTTTGGGGGAATTTTTGGGCCGCCATCTTTTTTTGGCAGCCATCTTGTTTTGTAATAATTAATATTTTATTTAATTTAATAATTTGCCTTGAAAAAAGTTTGGATGTCTCCGAGAGTCGAACCGGGTACCACCATGACCCCGAGTCCACAACGCTACCGATTAGGCTACGCTGACTCTGTTAAGAAGTACTGTATTAGTCGAGTATATAAGTTTAACATTCGTCATCAACCTTGTATCAGATAAGAGTGTTATATAGTGTCAAATACATTATATAACTGTTTCTACCGATCTTAACCGGATTTAACCAAGCTTAGGCTTCGTTGTAGCCTTGTAATATAATATAAATTGCATTATATAACCCCGAACCACTACCGATTGTCCCCGATCCAGCCGAAGCGCACTTAGAAGAAATTAGGACTCGCAAACCAATCTTTCCCGAACGTAAGGCTCTGCCGCAAGCCGTACTTAGGCAAAATAAAACTTAGGCTAACCATAGGCGCTGCAGCAACCCCTTGTAATATATTTCTACCTGTCTTAGTTGAACTAAACGCCGGATTTGACCAAGCTTAGGTTTCACTGTACCCTGAATTATCTTTATAAAATGTGTTATAACGTATGGAAAACCGACCTAACCCGAATGTAAGGTTCTGTCCGAGTTCAACCGAACCGTTCTTAGCCGAACTATAACTTTGGCTAACCTTAGGCTCTGCCATAACCCATGCGTATGATATACGTAATTACATAACCGACCAAAATATAACCTAATATTTGTAAAAAGTAAAACAAGTTGTATTCGGTCTAACTCAACCCCGGGGTCACCCCTCCCCCATATTTTGGAACAAAATTTCGAAAAAACGGAAATGTTAATGTTTTTAACGGAGACTTAAGTGCAAAAAAATTCTACAATATATTTCGTACACACATGCAGCTATTCAGCACCGTCATGAATAGACCTATTTCCCCGCAACGGAATTTCTCTGCAACGGTTATTAATATAAAATTCGCTCAACTCAACATTATTTTCCGAACATAAGGCTCTGCCGCATCCCATGCATATGATATAACTGTTTCTACCGGTCTTTTCTAAACGTAAGGCTTTACCGCAACTCTTGCAAACCGCACTTAGCCGAACTAAAACTTAAGCTAACCTAGCCTTAGGCTCTGCAGCACCCTTGTGTATGGTATACGTAATTACATAACCAAACTTAACCAAATCCGCGTGTATTACTTAACGTTAAAACTTTTTCTAAGCCACCTTTAAAATTTGTTTCAATATAAATTCTCCATATGTTTGTCGGTAGACACGGCAGCTTAGTAACAATCACGATTTTAGCTTTTACATTAGAATTATCAATAATTACCCCATGTTGTGTATCGTTTAATCGATTGGTTATTAATAACATGTCTGTTTTATATCGCGTTTCTTTTTACTCGATACTTTACCACTTATACGACCTTAGGCTCTGCCGCACCCTTGATTTACATCAAAACTTTCGGTAATGATTTTATGTTCTAAATTATTTTTTAGCACGATTATACTTAACGCTTTTTCCCGAATTTTGTAGTGTACCAGCATTCTGAACTTTAACTGACTAACATTTCTGTACATTGTTATAAATCGATACCCCAGCTAGATGTTGACTAGACATACCAATAGTTAGCAAATGTAATGTAAATCTTTACACAAATTTTGTGGCCCTAACCTATCCGATCTTTGCCGAACTAAAACTTTGGCTTACCTTAGGCACTGCCACCCATGCGTATGATATATGTAATTACATAACCAACCAAAATATAACGTAGTGTTTCCCAAATTTCTAAAAAATAATACTTAAACAATTTAAGAAATAATTATTAACACTTTATTTAAAATTACTTATTTATATTTAACGAATTCACTACATATAACATAACATAACAAAGAAATACACAATTCACATAATTTCCAATAGTCTTTCAGCATCATATTCTTCTTCTTCCGCATTTTCGTCATCGCTCCGTCCGTACCGTTCCTCTAGTCCTCCTGATGCGTAGCCATCATCATCGCTGTCGTCGGTCCATACTTGTTCGTCCCCATGTAGAAGTCTTCTTATTAAATGCCAGTGACGAACGGAACTTAAAGCTGTTACCCTCTCTTTACCTCCATCATAATTTGTTGCAATCTGTGCCGTTATTTAAATAGCGCGCCACTTTTTGAACCAGAATGACATTTCTGATTAAACCAAACTGTCTAACTGCCCAATACACTGAACGCCCGCGGCACCTAGCGGATAGAGAACGTAACTCATAAACAGCTGATTACCAAGCCTGCATGAAGCAGAGTTAAGCGCATGCATAGATTTAGAAAATCTCCCTTTGTTAATTAACTTTGAACTTCGAGACCTTCGTTCAGCCACAGACATAAAGGACTTGAAAACCTCATGGCGACGTGAACTTTTGCAAAATGCGAAGTGATACGTGAATTAGTTAATTTTGAATCTAAAATAGTCTTTCAAAAGTGTGATAAATAAAAAGACCAGTTATGCCGCGAAAGCCACTCATGTTGTAAAGCGGACGCCAAGTTTCGTTAGTTCGTTAGCTTCGTTTCGTTAGTTCACAAAACATGTGAATACGTTTAAACTCTTTGACATCAATTGCCAGGTAACCATTTAAACCATTTCTCAATTATTTTTACCATCCGAGTTGCTATATTAATTTGTAATGTTGTAAATTTTAACTATAATTATATATCTGCAGTTACAGAATAATTTTGTTAATCCATAAGTAAATTTAACCTATACAGCTATTTCTTTAACCAAAGATACAGCCTATAAGCCTTCAGCAGATTTCAGTTTAAAATATAGTAGCCTTTTGTGCAATGTAAAGAAGAAACATATCCTTCCGTTCAATTTTCTGTTATTAATTTTATAAAACAATATGTTACCATACAGTTTCTTGCACGAACAAACATTCAGTTTCTTGCACAATATTACAATTCTGTTTTGCACATGCTTTTTTTTTGCACTTAACCTTTTGGTTCTGAAACTAAAATTATGTTGTATTTTGTTTCATAGTTTACAACTGGTTCAACAATGACTCACAAAAATTAAATAAACTTAACTTTTTGAAAATTTGTGCCTTCAGAAGAACTAAGAGTTTAAAAATCCAAATTTGTGAACCATCAGTGAATATTAATGGATAATTATATTTAATTTAAAATAGTAATTACATGTTTGAAAATTAGAATTAATGAAGGCTGTCTTATGACAAAAAAAAAATACAAAGATAATTTGATAAAGGCTGTATGTAAATTTTGTTTAAATAACTTGGAAGGGACCGCTAGCAAATTTTTCGAAACACAATCCTCAAAAGATTTCATTCCAAATTTAAAAATCTAAAAAAATTTTTATTTTTTTTTTATATGAGAGACGTCTCACTAAATTATTAAACGCCATTATTTTTATTATTTAATTTCACTTAGTATTAAGGTTGGCCAACAAAACAAGAGTTATTAATAAATCCATGGTACAGCCGGCCAAACGTAAGCTGGCACTTGGGCTTGGCGAGCCGAGGCGACGGACCCATGGCGAGGGGAGGGTGGAGGTGCAGGTAAAATCCTTTCAGAATACATTGACCCACCCGCGTCCGGTGACTCACGGGGGTGATGGCCTCATGACTAATAGTTTACACCCTAGTTGTGTTCAGTTGTGGCTTATCCGAGTGAGTGGTTACATGCGTCTTTAGTAGTCAGGTGTCGTAAAAGTTATTATTACTTGTTTCAGTTAGTTATTATTTTTAATTTAATTCGATATAAGTTAATTCTTTTAATTAAATATGAAACTCATTTTTTTACGTAATTACGATTTTATTTTTCCATCATTGATCTCTAATTTTATTTCTTTGAATGTACGTAACAATGATATTATTTTTAAGCGTTAACCTCCAACTTAACTTTTTGTGTCCACTTCAATAATATCAAATTTTAATTATAAATTATAATTAGTTTATGTTAAAATAAAATGCTTACTTTTTTTCTAGCTGGCATAATTACCTGGGAACAAGTGATTTACTATATTACCTTAAAATAACAATATGTACATAAACGTTATTCCCGTATCAATCAACTGTACTTCGGGAGTTGTGGAGCCGAACCTCCTCGCGCTCATTTAAAAAATGATTTCATAATGATGTAATCATTTTATCACAAATCGGTTAATTGGATAGTTTAGATCAATTCATTGGCTACAACTTTCCCGCTGAAAGTTTGTTTATAACCCAAAAATAAAAAATTTCCTCGCTTAGTAACTTTTCCATGTCAGTCTGTGATAATTCTCAAATATTTTCAATTATAAAAATTCGAAATAAATGTTAAAATAAAATTTTTTTATACTGTTAGAATCCGTACTTCATGTAGATTAAGAATATCTAAATTTTATTTTACTGAAGCCTTTCCATCGAGTTACAACAGCGAGTTAACGACTGCGTGCCCATTAACTGAGAACCGGAGGCTAGGAGGTGGCTGAATAGAACAGCTTACTTACGGGCCGATGGTTATGCCCAGTGTTAATTTGGCCGTCGATATTTTCAGAACGTCGAATACAGGGTTTCTACCTAGGACCCAAGTGCCAGCTTACGTTTGGCCGGCTGTACTATATGTTTAATTTTGTAATGTTGTGAAAAGGTAATAAATTGTAATAAATGTTGTATTATAAATGGGGAGGGTTTTTCTAATTTTACTTTAGGGGAGGGATCTTTTAAATATAATCAAAATCAATATTGTAAATGTAAACTTTTCTTAAATTTTCTTTTTTAATTATAACTAAGGGCATATAAATTTTTATCTTTTACTTAAGGGCATATAAATTTTTTGAATATCAGTTTACAGTTAAAGTAAATAAACAAAGTGTTCGTTATATGAATTGTATTTATTGTATTTCCTGTAAATAGCTAACTCAGGTGTTTAATATCAACTTTAAATAAGGTAAGGTTACAGATCTTTTGCGGTACTTGGTAAACCTTTTAATTCTTATAGGATTGTATGTACCATCTTAGTCTTAGCCCAGCACGCATTCCAAATTGCTGTCATTATTTCTTTAAAGGTGGTACAAATATATAATTGCCATTCGTTTTCCCGACGATATGGAAACTTCATTACAATTTCCCACTTCACTCTTACATCAAAACTTCCGATACTGATTTTATGTTTTACATTGTTTATTAGCACGATTATACTTAAAACTGTTCCTCGAATTTGGTAGTTTAAAACTTCTAACTCATTCACTGCATAGTCTAAATCTCCTAAAATGAACTTCCCTAAAACATGTCACTTAAGTAAAATACATTTTATCCTTAAAGGACAACAAAGACGTGAACAAGCATTCTTAACTTTAACTGCCCAACATTTCTTTACATTGTTTTAAAATCGACACGCCAGCTAGATGCTGACTATGTCAAAGCCCACTAAAGAATACCATTGCGAGGCTGCCAATAGGATGGGCGCGCTGCGTTGCCATATCTACTAGCCTCGAACACTCCTGGTATTTACCGCTCAAGGCTTGATCGCACAGTTTAAAGAATTATAAATGCAGTCATCCGCAGTCAGTTAGAAGCGTGGAAAGAACATGACAATGTCGCACTACGGCGATTGGAGCATCAAGGTCTTGGTGACACAAGCCGCGTCCCTCAACGATATTCTTTAGTGGGCTTTGATATAGACATTCCAATAATTAGCAAATGTAAATCTTTACACAAATTTGGTGACCCTGCCGGTGGGGAGGGTCGCAGCCATCCGTCACGAATCAGCAGAAAGTTATGCTAACAAGTGTAAGAATGCCGAGTCTTCAGAATTGCATCCGAGTACTGTATAATGAATTCGCTGATTCTCTACCAGAACGTGCTACCGCATGGGTTAATATGTCTAAGACTCGAACGTGCTACCGCATGGGTTAATATGTCTAAGACTCTCTACTAGAAAGCGCTACCGTCGAAACCTTGTAAATATAATGTTGTGTACGAATGCGATTTCATGATTTCTTATAGAGTTTTTTTTTTATTTCCCCTAATAATCTCACTTCTATATATCACATGGGATATATTTTATCTTACTGTGATATTACCCAATTGTGCTTACAAGTGCAACTTAACTGTTTCAAAATTGTTGGGTTTGAATAACAAATATATTGACTCATTTCATTTTTTCGTAACAGGATTCAACAAAGAAAGAAGACGACCGCGCTAACCACTGTCACACCGCTCCCAAGTGGTATATAGTTCAGGAGATAATTCTCAATTTATGAAAGATCTTTACCTAAATTTCCGAACCTCAGTTGAGCGCTCCAAGTAGCCTAACATTAATTGATTTTGTACATGATTATACAGTTATTTTCTCGTTCTGGATATATTTACTTAAAGAGGGCCAAAACGTTCAGTCGCGTAGTTTTTAATAAGTGTGTAGTCAACTGGAATTCATACTGCACTCATAAAAGTTTGTATACACACGAGCCCATAACAATTCTAAGAGATTTTAAACAAATTAACAGACAGCATTGTAGCAGTGCAACATTTTCCAACAACTGACTAGTGTTGTCAAGTCGAACGATAAATATTAAGGTAGAAAGTGTCTTATTCAGACTGTGGGATAGCCGTTGGTTTTGACTCTTTACACTTTTATTACGATAAGTAGACATCTCTGTGTCGAATGTCTTTTATCTGTACTTACTAGAGAACTACACCCCTGCTCGCTTCACTCACCGACGCAGCTATCGCAGTGTCTTTATTGGTGGTCAATAGACGTTCGTTAGCGTATTTCAAATTTCTTCTTTTAACAATCGGCATTGAGCTCCGACTCTATGACCATCGGCCTCTACGGTACCCAGTCTCACGCAACTATTTGTTTTTATCTATCTAGCTAATTTGGCCAAAAGCATGTTATCGTGCTTTTTCAAAACTTTAACAGGGTTTCATACCCATAGTACTGTGTATGGTATTATTGTACGACTTTACTACATTCGGTAATAGATCGACCAACTCGTATCTGCCGCGGGCCTTAAATTCATGCCACATTCGATTTTTCAAAATACGATTCAACCTTTCCACTATGGACGCTTTTTGTCGGAATAAGTCGCGTAATGGTTTATTTTGTGTTTTCGCACTGATTTTTGTAAGTGCGCGTTGAAAAATTCCTTACCCTGATCGGTCTGGAAATGTTTCATCTTATGATTGTCAAATATCGGTTCCAAAACGGCCGCTACGTCCAGCCCTGATTTCGACTTTATAGGCACAGGAAAAATACTTAGGCTAGCATAGGAGTCTAGGCTATTAACTAAACAAACCCAAACTACAACAAATAATACATTAGAGGTACATAACGTTAATTAACCTAATTAGCCGACATTACTTATTAGTCAAACCCTGTTTTGACAATGACCACGACAGCGGCGGCGACAACAACAACGAAGTTAACGATGACCATGACAACGACGACAAAATTAACGTTGACCACGACAATGACAAAAACAACGACGAAAACTACGACAAAGTTAACGTTGACCACGTCAAACACAAAAACAACGACGACAAAAATGACGAGGCGATGCTACGAGAACGCGATGAGAACGGAAGAGAGACCGTTCAATTCAACAACACATCTCAGATGTAGTCCCATAAGAGCCCAACACAGCCTAGCCTTATGCTAAGATGACGACACTAACCGTCGACGAGACCTATGCCTAAGTTATTAACTAACCTAAAATATCCTACTTCTATGGGTTGCACCAGGGCCGGCGAGAATAGTAGAAGGGCTCAGCCACTCCTTTGAAGTTTGGTCAACGCCGCCGATGCCGATGAGGGGATCGGACGTTGACCGCGTGACGTCATAGGGTTGTCAACTGCGGTTATCCACTAGTGCAACCTTAGCTTAGTGAAATTTTTTTCGAGTTTTTTCTGAAAATATAAATGTAGGATGTTATTCTGCACATTTTGTTTTTTTACGCGACCTTATAGCTCACTTGGTTCCCCCAAAATCGACCAAAACATAAAATACCATAAAAGTACCCGGTTTGAAGCCAAGTGGTGCAAACTTGCGAGGCCACTAGGCGCATACAAATTCTACTAATATATTGCGTACACACAGATAGCAGTTCAACGCCTTCGTGAGTAGACATATTTTCCAAATTGTTGGTTGAAACCCTAAAACATAGGCATATAAACTTAATTTTGGAAATTTGCTCAACTCACGTCAGCTGCGTGGTCGAATTATTTATAGTGTTAGTTTTAGGTAAAAAAATGGAATTTTAAACAAAGCTACTGTATTTATTTTTAATTGTCAATAGTTAAAGAACTACTAATATTACACATAAAAATCAAATATAACATAGATTTTTACAATGAGCTAAAAGAACGTAGAACAGTCTGCATTACAATTTTAAGTTAACTTAAAACTCCTTTAGAAATTCAACATACAGTAATTACTATGAATTAGCAATGCAGCTGATTGATTAAATTTCATTGCGTAAATCTTAATTTTCATGAAGTTTTAAAGTGATAGAAATATAAATTTAAAAATACAGTGCCTAATTTGTAGCCAAATTTCATATTTTAATGCCTATAAGATTAACCTTGGAACTGGTGGCCATTTCACTTTGTTCTGGAAGTAAGTTGTGAGGCCCAAGTATATTAATTTACTAAATTACTATACTATACACCTGCACCAAAGAAACATTTTGATTTAACAATCAAAAGAATTTATGTTAATGATTTATTAATAATGTATTTAAAACAATTATTTCATGAAAACATTGAAATAGTTGCACAATTCTCAAAATCAAAGTTTAGTGCTAGCCTACAAAAATATTTTTTACAATTACAGTATTACTGTCTACAGAATGAACTACAAGTCTTGAGACACCCCTATAACTTTTGAATGAGTAATTGGGAAAAAAACAAACTCAGGTAATATTTACTAGGTACAAAGATATACTTTTTTACGCATAAGATATTTAGAAAATGGGAAATTTTGGGGGCAGCTCAAAAATTGTTTTTCACAAACCCCTGTCATGTGACCATTCATTTTAAATTTGTAGTAGGGTTAAGATAGATTCCTCAAATTTTCACCGTTAGTTTTATTTGGTCACTAATCTGCGTGATATGTTGCAACTAACAGTATAAATATCTTCCAGTTTAGTAAATGTTCGGAATTTATACAATAACAAATACTTCGATTTTTTAAATCGGGACATGAAAAAGTAGTAAAGCGTAAACTTTTTTTATTTTTAGGGTAGAAAGAAACTTCCAGCGGCAAAGTTGTAGAAAATTAGTGGATCTACATATTTTATTTCAAACATTTTTCAGTCAGATGTTTGGTTTGTAAACAAATCGCTTGCAAATAAGCGCAACCAATATTATCAGGTAATAGCCTAATGTAAACATATTGTTTTTTCTTTTTCTTATATCTATAGTTAATTTATAATAATTAACTGAATTGAAGAGCGGGACAGTTAATTATTTAATTTAATGTAAATATATTGTTTTTTTTTTCTTTTTTTATATCTATATTAAATTCATAAGAAACAACTTGAAGAGTTGGACAGTAAATTATTTAATGTAATGCAAATATACTATTTTTCTTTTTATTTATATCTATAGTAAATTTATAATAAACTACTTTATAAGTAATAAAATAGCCTTCAATTTAAATCGTATTTTAAGCGTGTTTAGTACATGTTTCATTTAAAATGTCTCGATATCATAAAGTAAATAAGCCAACATAACTAGGGTTGACTGTACAATGCCCCGCCTAAACTTAGGAGGGGAAGTGTGGTGGGATAGGTACTCTGTTTCACTCGCACTACCCGCCCTACGTGCCATCCTATATGATTTTATCTATACGTAGTAAACATTACCTGATTTTGTTTTTTTCCACTTACTCTCTCAAAAGTTTCAAGTGTGTCTCCAGACTTTTAGTTCACCCTGTGTAGGCTACATCATATAAGTTGGATTAATGTGTAAACTGCTAAACCAAAATTTGATAGAAACCTAGAAAATTGTTATGCAAAGTTAAATAACATTAAAAATGACTGATTAGCCTCCTTGGAAGTAAAAAAACCCGGATATTAGTAAAGTAAACATATCTGTAACTGACTTGTTGTGTTTTCGCTCATTTTACCTTGTCTAGGTGCATTAGTATTTGATTAAAGTATTATTTATTGATTCTTGAAAATGTATAATATCAAAGAGAGTGCCACTAGGGGTAGAATGGTATCATGGGCGTCATTAAGTACTAAATACATGCTACCGGCTAATGCAAAGCTGTGGTGGTTGTATGGCAGTGCGACGAAAGTATCAACCCTGTGACGTCACAGTGTAGAACCGGCTGGCAGCACATATCGAGAGGAAGTGGCTGAGCCCTTATACTAGCAATTCTCGCCGGCCCTGGGTTGCACAACAAATAGCCTAGAAGATCATGGTTAGTTGTTTTCTAACCTAACCTAAATAGGATACATTATCATAATCTAGTTGTGTGTGTGAGGGGGCGCGCACGCTTGTGTAACACTTTACATCTATCTGTATTATTTTCAATTGTCAAATGGTAGCCTAAATAAATCTGGACAACTATTTTAGCTTTTACATTAAAATTATCAATAATTACTTTCGTTTCTTTTTACTCGATAATTTACCACTTCTACGATGTTACCAGTAAAAGAAACATTTATAGAAAATACTTCTTGCAGTCCGATGTAGACTTATACATTCCATGAATTAGAAAAAAGCTTTGTTAACAAGTGTAAGAATGCCGAGTCGGCAGAATTGCATCCGTTGTACTGTCTAATTAATTCGCTGATTCTCTACCAGAACGCGTTACCATCGGGCGGGTTAATATTTCTAAAACTCTCTACTAGAAAGCGCTATCGTCGAAACCTTGTAAATATAATGTTATGTACGAATGCAAAAAATTACATTTACTGTCTTGTTTGTTTTTTTTTTTTATTTCCCCCAGGCTACGACGACACTTCTGCTTTTGTAGCGTAGTTTGGAGCTATACATGCTCAGGCTTCGCTGTACCCTGAATAATATTTAAAACAAGGCGGCTTAAGTAACACCCTCCCCCAAATTTTCGCCTGGAAAATACTACGGGTGAACTTAACCTTAGGCTTCGCTGTACTTTGAATTACCTACATAAAATGCGATATAATTCCCCGTATAACCCGAGCTTAACCGATCTTACCCGAACTAAGACTTATGCCAACGGTGAGTACTTCCACCGTATTATGATGTACACCCTGGACTTGACCGAATCGCCCCGCTCGCACGGTGATATTTCTCTACCAGAACGCGCTGATGTCGGATGGGGGATAGTTAAAAAATTCTCTACTAGAATGCGTTGCCGTCAAACACACAGAGTGGTTGTGGGGGTGGGGGAATGACGTCATATTTCATGGCA
The DNA here is from genome assembly GCA_018207615.1 of Philaenus spumarius. Classification (NCBI taxonomy): domain Eukaryota; kingdom Metazoa; phylum Arthropoda; class Insecta; order Hemiptera; family Aphrophoridae; genus Philaenus; species Philaenus spumarius. Next base: position 1,727,005 of record JAGFPH010000003.1, read on the forward strand.
CACACTTTCCACTTTTTAAAATTGCATAGTATTAAGAAGAAGCTTTTTTCATAGGAGTTGTAATGAAAGATGACAAAAAGTTAAATACAATTTATTATCACACTTTATTCACAATCAACTACAATTCTTCTTTTGCCCTTACTGCAGTTTCTATATGTGGGCAGTTCTCTCGCCTTTCTGTCTGTGCTGATGGATCACTCCTGTTGTCTTTTTTTAACGATTCTCAAAAGAAACTTTTAAGTTGGTTTCCACACCACAGTTGATTTTAAACTCATATTGTACAGCTTGTCGCTGCATTGATATTTTTTTTAACCCGGTAATTCCCTAGGTAAGTATACTGATCCATGCGATGGAATAAAGTCCTCTAAGATAAAAAACACTCTTGAAAAAGATTCTATTCTTTCTCTACATACACCGCAGGGCGTACAACACACGGCGCACGAAGCGCAAGCTATTAAACGTTTGCACGGGTAGAAAACTACTTGCACTTCGTCCGGCAAACAGATTTTACACTCGGTCGTAGGCAGAGTTCGATTTTTCGGTACCACAATATTGCAGTCGTATTTGCCAGCCGTATTCACAAAGTCTTTTCTTTTCGCTAACAATAGCAACTAACACTTGTGGAACCATCTCGCGTGTTCAGTCTCGCGTGTTTTAATAGTTGTCTAACAAGGCTAGGCAACACTGCTGTCTAGCATTAAAACAGAATAATTTTTTTTTTTTGTTTAACCTAAGAATTGGGTGAAGTTTTTTGGTTTAACCTAAGAATTGGGTGAAGTTTTTTTTTTGTTTAACCAAAGAATTGGGTGATACTTTGGGTGTTAACCTAAGAAAGCAGAAGTAAATATTTATTTTTCACATAATTAATATTTTAAAATCTAACGTAACCCTTATTCTATGTTATGTTATTAGCTATCACTTATCATTACGCAACTATATTACACATTTTTTTTAATGTTTTTTTTTTAGTTTGAGGTGTTCACATTATATTTTTTCAGCCGTGCCGTATGCACTATGTCTGGTTTTAATCGTCCGTATCTGTAATTTCTAACTCGTAGTTGACTGGCGTAATTTATCGTGTTATTGTGTATGGTCCTGCAAAGTCTTGTGCTATCTGTAAATATAATGTACAAAAATAAAATTATAATTAACTTATGAACTGTTTTTCATTCTAATAATCCTTTTTGAGCAACAACCGACCACATAGTTTTAAATTGTGTCTTCGGTTAGTTGACGACTTAGTCCACCACTATTACGTAATGTACCATATTTAGGTTAGATTAGTTAACAACTAGCTAATGGTCTTCCAGGTTATTTGTTGTTGCAACACATGGAGGACTAGGGGAACGGTACGGACGGAGCGATGACGAAAATGCGGAAGAAGAATATGATGCTGAAAGACTATTGGAAATTATGTGAATTGTGTATTTATTCATTATGTTATATGTAGTGACTTCGTTAAATATAAATAATTAATTTTAAATAAAGTGTTAATAATTATTTCTTAAATTGTTTAAGTATTATTTTTTAGAAATTTGGGAAAAACTAAGTTATATTTTGGTTGGTTATGTAATTACGTATATCATACGCATGGGTTTCGGCAGTGCCTAAGGATAGCCAAAGTTTTAGTTCGCAAAGATCGGATAGGTTAGGGCCACAAAATTTGTGTAAAGATTTACATTACATTAGCTAACTATTGGTATGTCTAGTCAGCATCTAGCTGGGGTGTCGATTTATAACAATGTACAGAAATGTTAGTCAGTTAAAGTTCAGAATGCTGGTACTACAAAATTCGGGGAAAAGCATTAAGTATAATCGTGCTAATAAATAATTTAGAACATAAAATCATTACCGAAAGTTTTGATGTAAATCAAGGGTGCGGCAGAGCCTAAGGTCGTATAAGTATTAAAGTATCGAGTAAAAAGAAACACGTTATAAAACAGAGACATGTTATCAATAACCAATCGATTAAACGATACACAACATAGGGTAATTATTGATAATTCTAATGTAAAAGCTAAAATCGTGATTGTTACTAAGCTACCGTGTCTACCGACAAACATATGGAGAATTTATATTGAAACAAATTTTAAAGGTGGCTTAGAAAAAGTTTTAACGTTAAGTAATACACGCGGATTTGGTTAAGTTTGGTTATGTAATTACATACCATACGTATGTGCTGCAGAGCCTAAGGTTAGGTTAGCTTAAGTTTTAGTTCGGCTAAGTGCGGTTTGCAAGAGTTGTGGCAGAGCCTTACGTTTGGAAAAGACCGGTAGAAACAGTTATATCATACGCATGGGATGCGGCAGAGCCTTATGTTCGGAAAATACCGTTGAGTTGAGCGAATTTTATATTAATAACCGTTGCGGGGAAATAGGTCTATTCACGACGGTGCTGAATAGCTGCCTGCGTGTACAAAATATATAGTAGAATTCGTTTGCACTTAAGTCTCCGTTAAAAACATTAACATTTCCGTTTTTTCGAAATTTTGTTGCAAAATTTTGGGGGAGGGGTGACCCCGGGGTTGAGTTCAACCGAATAAAACTTGTTTTACTTTTTAGGAACATTACGTTATATTTTGGTCGGTTATGTAATTACGTATATCATAAGCATGGGTTACGGCATAGCCTAAGGTTAGCCAAAGTTTTAGTTCGGCTAAGTACGGTTCGGTTGAACTCGGACAGAACCTTACGTTCGGGTTAGGTCGGTTTTCCATACGTTATAACACATTTTATAAAGATAATTCAGGGTACAGTGAAACCTAAGCTTGGTCAAATCCGGCGTTTAGTTCAGCTAAGACCGGTAGAAATATATTACAAGGGGTTGCTGCAGCGCCTATGGTTAGCCTAAGTACGGCTTGCGGCAGAGCCTTACGTTCGGGAAAGATCGGTTTGCGAGTCTTAATTTCTTCTAAGTGCGCTTCGGCTGGATCGGGGATAATCGGTAGTGGTTCGGGGTTATATAATGCAATTTATATTATATTAAAGGGCTACACGAAGCCTAAACTCGGTCAAATCCGGTTAAGATCGGTAGAAACAGTTATATAATGTATTTTACACTATATCCCAAAGACACTATATAACACTCTTATCTGATACAAGGTTGATGACGAATGTTAAACTTATACATACTCGACTAATACAGTACTTCTTAACAGAGTCAGCGTAGCCTAATCGGTAGCGTTGTGGACTCGAGTCATGGTGGTACCCGGTTCGACTCTCGGAGACATCCAAACTTTTTTCAAAGCAAATAATTAAATTAAATATTAATTATTACAAAACAAGATGGCTGCCAAAAAAAAAGATGGCGGCCCAAAAATTCCCCCAAAATCAAAATTCGGCCAAATATCCAAAATTCGCCCAAAAATTCCCAAAATCGCCCAAAAAAGGTGGGCTTAGGTTAGGAACCAAAAAACCCCAAAATCCTCAAAAAAGGTTAGGTTAGGAACCAAAAAACTCCCAAAAATGGGGTTAGGTTAGGACCCAAAAAACAGTGGGCGTGGCTTAGGTAAGGAACCAAAAACAACCCACAAAAAGGGGGCGTGGCCCAAGGTCAATGACCTTCCCCCACCACTTCCGGCGCCCAAGTATCACAGACTCTACTTACAAACGGTCACAGTGCGACCGGAAAATACTACAGCGTACAGGCAACTACTTGATCACAACTAAATGTCTCGCATGGTTTATCTTAGTTAATTGGTGCATTTTTCTTAACCTAATAACCTATCCCAAGGTCATGCTTTAGTAGTTAACATGCAGCCATCTATTTGTTCAGTGCCATCACATCTTAATAAGTGACATTTACTACAGTATGATACACATAACATAAAATGTTTAATGGCACTACAACCAAGTGGTTAAAATATTTATTGACACTAAAACAGAGATTTGTGATAACAATAAAGATAACTTTTTCACCAGATTCCAAAAAAATTATGCTATGTCCAAATTGAACATTGGCCTTTAAAACCAAGATCAACTTTATTTCTAAAAACAGGTGAAAAATTAAGTGTTATAAAGAGATTTCTTGAAATTACTAAAACCACTTGGCAACAAGAATAATTTGGTACAGTAGAGTTGCGGTTATCCGAGCCCCGACTAACTGAATTCCGAGTTAACCGAGGTTATAAAAAACAAACAAAAAAAGTTCGGTTTGTGGTAATCACATGCGTTAAAGTAACCCCGAAAAGTGAAATCCGCATATAGCGGCAATTCAACTGTGTACTCTTCTTATTTTAGTCACATAATGTTTTATCAAAAATGGTCCGGTAAATAAAACGCACAGTTTTTAATCATTATTAAACACTGTACAATACAGTAATTCCAATGCTTTGCTAATCATCAATATGATTAAGATTTTTTACTTTTTAAGGGGTTTTTACTGGAACATGTACTGTAGTCTATGTATGTTTTTTTATCATTATTTTATTCTCATTTGGAGATTAATTTTTCATTTGATAATACAGTAGATGCCTTTTTTTACATCTTTGACCTCGTTTTCATTGATTTCACCAGTTTACCGTACATTTTCCTCTCGATTTTTGACAGAATCCAAGTTATCGCCTATCCAAGGTATCCTCGGTCCACATTAGCTCAGATAACCGCAGCTCTACTGTATCAACTAAAAAGTTCACAAATTGGCGATACAGCCACTCGGAGATGCTTTTATAATTTTTTAGCATAAAAAACACATGACTCTTTAATAAAAAAGTATGTTGCAAGTAGTTAAATAATTTGTTTAAATTAACATTGTTTAATTTATTTCAACTGTAAATTTATACAAAAGTTCTACAACAACCAACATCATTTTTAAAGCTTAAAACAAAAAGTTCCCAAGTATGGGTGGCCGAGAAACCATGCAGTGAATGGAATAACACGTTGTATTCAACATTTGAGTATGCATTTCCATGGATTTACCTATCCTATCATAACTACTGTGACACATCATTTACAATAATACAATATAAAATAAAATCTCTTTGAACATAAGTTTATTAAAAGCCTCACTTTCAAGGTGTTAAATTACAATGTAACACAAAAGATTCGTACAAGAAAATAAATTAATTCAAAATACCTACTCTATAGCTAGGACTATAGATAAATTTTGTTTTATAAGATTATTTTCCCTTTATAAAACTCACTTGAGATCTTTAAATTTAGTTCTTCAATTGATAATATCAAGAAAACAATTACTAGTAATTGCCTCTCTATGGATGGTTTGAATATGGTTGATATTAATATCTTATTAACTCGGGGAACAATAAAGAAACAAATTGCTGACAAAGGTTACAATTTAATAATGATAGTTTTAATTGATTGATAGATACAACTTATATTTCGAAATGATATTATTTTACAATTTTATTTGCGCTATTAGTAAATCAGAATAAGAAAAATGAATAAGATAAAAGATTTTATTATCTAAGTCTTTAGAGACACAAGAGTCTTTCTCGGGAGGGTTAGTGCCGACTTTTTCCCAATTATAATGAAACAAATTATTTACACACAATATTAAAATGAATATACATAAGAATTTAAATTAAAAGCGATAATGGTAAGAAATTGTTCAGTGTGAATACTGATAGGTAAGGTGTATTGTTATAGGGAAACCCTGAAGTTAAATTAGTTTTCTTTTAAAGTTCACAGCAAGTTCTCTATAAAATTGGATAAGAATATATAGTTATTAGTTATAGTAGTAACTGGAACAAATAGATATATTTATTACTTGAGTGTATTAAGCTTTGATGATGGAATGGTACTTAATGTAGTTAGAATTGGAAAGTTCTCACCCAGTTAACAGTATCTTCAATTATGGTAACATTTTAGTAATTGTAATAATAAAATTCACTACACTATACTTATTAGGTTTAAAAGGTAACGTAGACAATTACTATTGAAATAACAGTTCAAATTCGGTTTCTTCGGTCCAAAAGTTCACCAGCAAAAATTTCTATCAACTGCTCAGTACTGAAGTTAACTCAACAACTAAACTTTGGCTTCTTTTAGCTCCTGACCTTTTCAGGAAATGGATCTTAAGGCCTGGTAAATCAACATATCTTCTTGGATTTGTATTTGTGATATGTGTTTGGGAGTTGTGAGGTGTTATTTTGTGGAATAATGTCTTTGTTTGGCTGTATTGGCTTGTTTTGACATATAGCGATGTGACATTAAAATTAATATGATTTGAAAAGTTAAATTACAAAGAAAAAAAACACGTAAATAACTCCTTATTACAAATATTATTAGCTAATTTGTAAAATGTATACTCTTCTTCTTAACATAAATCCAATTTGGTAACAAAATGCATGGACCAATCACATGCGCGACAGCGTTCGTGTGCGTGTCTTACGTAAGCAATATGTCGGTCGGAAATTAGATTTTGATCGGTCTTGGCTGAGGTTTTATATTTCTACTAGCGTAGCGGTGTATATTTTAGAATTCGACCAAAGACATTTGAGATGTGAAAAGGTTGGTTCTTTTCGCTAGTCCTATTGAATTTTCTAATAAGAATGTATATTACTTGTTATCGAAATTATTCTGCCGTGTTCCGGTCGATTTATAGGCCTATCGGTCTAGTTTCTTACTGACTTTTAAAGTAAAACTTCGCCGTATGATTCCGTATTGCGTAAATATTCTAATTTTCCTGGATGGATGATTTAATTTTGAATAGTTTTGATATAGGAAGTATAGGTGAAGAGGTTCACTAAGTATTTTTATTTTAATAAAATCGGGTTGAAAGTCGTGATTTAGTTGTGAATATTCGTTGTCTTACATACAGTGTTGCGCATAGTTGTCGCTAGATGTTGACTTTGGGATGTCGATAATGAATTAAATTCCTTAGTTGATTTTCTATCTCTCTCTTGCTTTAATATGTATCTACAGTTTTGGTTGTTGTATTTATAATTAGGGAAATATTGAATTGTTACACATTTTGCGTTAATGCAAATTGAGTCTATGGACAACAATGGTGAAAACGGATACTATAACTATTATATAATAGAGAAAAATTTATATTTTTTAAAGCTAAATAAACAGACAGAGCCTTCTTACTCAACTGGTTTTAGTTTATTTCTTCGAGTTATAATATTTGTACAAATAATTATTGATACTTCAATTATTTAAAACCTATCGATATTTTTCATTTACAACTAAACATTCAAATGTAACTAGAAAAGCTTACAAATTACTAAAGTATAACAAAAAATAATACATTTAAATGCAAGATTAAAGTATACAATTAATTATATCATTCTTCTTCTTAACAAACACTTATAATCACTGTTTAAAGTCTTTAATGTTTTACTTTCTAGGCGTTTCTAAACACTCTGAATATTATGTGAAATAACATCCTATATTTTTATGTAAACATAAGTAGGGCTTATACTTTTTAGAAAGTCAGATCATATTTACAGTTTTATCTGTAGTTACTAAACACTTGTCACATCATGAAAATTGTAAGTGGAAAACATTTTCTTTCTGTGAATATTATTCAGCTAAATCATCCTTCTGGCGATGGCTTGTCCTATACAAACAATAAATCATATGAATTATTTTATAAATTTCATGAGATAAACCAAACAAGTTTATGGTTAACATTATTTTACACTCTCAAAGTTGTTATTTAAATCAAAATTTATATACAATTTCAGACTAAATAGGACATTTTGGTGGAAACAAGAGGGAATTCTACTTATTAGAATAGAATAATATTTCACTGACTTAGCATTTAATTGTAAAAATACAAAAAGTCTGATTAATCTCTAAATTAAAAATAATGTTCATTTTATTCATTATTTTGCTTTATATTATAAATAGTTATACAGTGGAACTTTAATAACTCCAATTATACCTATTTATCACAAAAGTTTGCCATTCTTCTTCAGTTTTCCATAACCCTCAGCTAATTTTTCCGTCTACAAGTCAAATATTATAAAAGAAATAACCTATAAGATACATTGGTAAGTCTAAGTTTTAATTAAATTATCTCTATAACTGGAAGTTTCGACTAAAGGACCTATGTAAGTTGAAGTTTAGTACAGTTGAGATGGCAAAATATTAATGTTGGGACATAAACTTCTTTCTCTGTCTTGTCCTCTCATTTTCCCGCAATTAATATTCAGCACAGCTCTATTGTTCCCATATGTATAAAGGGTGAACCAGACCACCTGTTCACCCCTAGTATTTCGCTCACATTATAAGGGATCGAAAAACAGCAACACTAGTATTTGCAATTACAGCAACATCTGCAATGATAACGAAGACATCTTTTAGGTTATTCAGCTTTCATAAACCACTACAATATCAATTACGGCGCCATCTACTAAGAATACAAAAAAATGTTTCGGACAAAAGGTTATCATTTTTCCATAACCAATCAAAATCCGCAATAAAAATTGGGGGTTCCCATTTAAAATTCCGAAGTTGACCCCTCCCCCCAAAGGGCGAGAGGTGGAGGGTCAAAATTGGTATTATTGAATAGAGATCCCTTCGAAATATTGAACACATATTTTTTTGTTTTTCGATCCCATGTAATGTGAGCGAAATATTAGGGGTGTACAGGTGGTCTGGTTCACGCTTTATACCTACCATTTTGTATTTTACTAAAGATCATCAGCTATAACATGAAATCTAACTATTATCATCTGAAACTCAAAATCTCTAATTATTAAATAACATGAAGTTATGTTTTCAAGGTTCCACTGTACATACTACCAGTATTTATGCCTAAAGCAAATGTTATATAGTGTACCCTTCCTATCACGTTCACCGTCGACTATAAAATAAAC
>JAGFPH010000003.1:1735799-1746214 GCA_018207615.1 Philaenus spumarius
TATAGTGTACCCTTCCTATCACGTTCACCGTCGACTATAAAATAAACAGAGACACGACAATGAATGTGTTTTACAGAATAAAGGGTTTATTGGCTTATAACATACAAATTAGGTTACTGTAGTTACATTAGTTTTTTTTTTTTAATTTCGGGGTTAATGTTTTGGTTACCGGCTAGCTTAAACTGTTGTAACAAAATACAATTGATTCTTCAAAAAGTCATTAACAATTCATAATGTTCGATTCTTAAATACTAAAACAATATTAACATTAAAATTGATGATTATTTATAAACTTAGGCCTAATGAAAGTGAATGATTATTATGGGATGATTAAAGGTTGAATTGATGGATGATTACAATTTGGACTTAAACTAAAAGGTTATATTAAATTTAAAAGCTTGTCTTTGGTTGAATTTATATCTTAAGATTGAGGAGGTGGATGGATATTTGGTCAGTTGACTATTTGGAGATTTTCAATGTGAAATGGTGCTTGAAGGTAATACATGTGAAGCGATGCCAGAATTATTCAAAGTTGCACTCACCAAATTGAATGAAGGTTCATAATAATAACGAAATGTAAAATATTAATAATTACCAGTGTGTTGATTCAATTATTATAATACATTACTGGATATTGTGTACTTGCAGGTTGATGGTAATGAAATGGTTTATTCTCAATTCAGAACAGTAAACTTGACTCTGCTTCCCACCTAACCATTTATTCTTTTTTTTTTTCCCTTGCCCCTTTCTTCTTCCTCTCTCCTCAACCAATGCTTCCTCTTCTCTTTTCCATTTGGATTGGCCTAAATCTTAAGCCTATATGATTTTACAATTATTATGAATGATTTTATATTAAGGTATGGAATGGGATATGAAGTTAATGGGGTATGTGTATTTATATTGGTGCTATCAGGGATTGGTGGTTTATGAAATGATCCCTGAAATGATGTGACTACTGTTTACTTTGTATATTCGAATTTTGTATCATTACAGTTAGGAATAGTTACAAAAATAAAAACATAGCTATTAGGAATAATTGTTAATTGTAGTTACAAAAAGAAATAATTCTTTATTAGACTATTTAGTACAATTTTCCCAAAACAGCTAAGACCTAGTTATAGTTACCTAGATATAAACTCCCTCTGAACTAAGAGAGGGGAGTCAGTGATTCAAAAGACATCAACGATGACAGCTGGAGGCTCTGCTCGTTGATTGATCGGTAGTTGGGACAATCTACAGGATTCAGCAAAGTTGAATTTTTTAGAGTCACACACACGGGGGGGGGGGGGGGGTCCGATATTGTATTCCTTTTTATGAATCAATAAGACGTAAGCGTTAAGTCATTTGTTCTAGATATATCATAATAATATTCAGCTTGCTCCGTCTTGGGATTTAATAATTGAGGGTTACCGTATCTATACTAATATTATAAAGAGGAAAAGTTTGTTTTTTTATATGTAGGGGGGGGGGGGTAATCTCTGGAACTACTGAACTGATTGAAAAAATAGTTTTACTAATAAAAAACTACACTATCTCTGAGTAACATGGGCTATAATTCATTTCGATAAAAACCTTTTTTTATTTCAATATTTGTAAATTTAGTCGGAAAGTTAGACCTAGACTGATAAACCAACACATATATTTACATTTATTACCATAGTAACCAATTGAATAAAATAACAGATAATATAGCTTTTTGCTCCAATATTTCTAAAATAGCTGATTTCAAACATTGAGCAATTATTTTTGTATTTCTAGCTTTTAGGTTAGGGCTTTAAAGTGTAGACCTGAGCCTTGCTGGTTCTTTTAACCATTATTACAACTGCTGTTTTACAATATACGAAGTAGTTTGATTTGATCATTTAAAATTATTTAACATCTTAGCTTTGGGGTATTTATTAATCCTATACCTTTATTATAAAGAAAACATGACATGATAATGTGTATAGAAGGTTCCAAAGAGGTTGGCGTGCAGAGCACGCATGGGTTTCCCCTAGTAATATATATATGTTGGAAACTTTAATGATAAAGATTATAGAGAATTGTTTAACTAAAAATTCACTGAACCACTGATTAATGCCTTTTTCTTTATTGAACCACCTGATCCTAATACAATCCACAATAAATTAGTTTACCATTACACTGAAAAATCATACATTGCTATAGATGACCTATAGGGACATGAAAACATTTATTAAAATCTATGTAGAAAATTTAACAAATATAATACATAATTCATGCAAATCAGTTAGCAATAAAGAAAACTATATTTATTAATACACCAAATATTTCCTCCAAATTTACAAAACTTCTAAAATGAAACTTCACCAGTAATGGAACTACTAAAAAAACTTATTGATAGCAAAGTGAAATAAACCTTATTTATTTAATGTTATGAAAGTCAATGACATGGTTTCTGATTTTACTTCTGGAAAACCCCTACTTTAAGGCACTCAAGAGTTGCACAAAACTATGTTATCTCACATAAAATTCAATTATTTTTACATATAAATCTATTATTCCTTAAATTTATACAAATTTATTTAATTCATTTCAGCTGTTTTTTTTAAGTAGGCCTATAAAATAATATGAAATGAGGAATTCAGATATTGCCAGACATGGCCTGTTTTCAAAAACAGTATGTATGTGCTAGTAAAATTTCTGTATATAGCAGAGTCCCGCTATTCCAAAATACTTGGGACTGAACACTGTTCGGTTTAGCGGGAATTCGGAATAGGCGGATTTCATAAATAATATCAACGTTTTGATAAGGCGTAAATTAAATGCGGGGACATCTGCTAGTGTAAGTTCTATACAGCATTGATCGGCTCGGAGGAAAGTGAGAAGGAGGTGAATGCTCAAACTGAACTCATATCACACGTAGACGCGGCAAATGCGCTTGACCTCGCCTTAGTGTAGGTTTACACCATCCGTTTTTTCCTTCCGTTGCGAACGATTCTTTTTCCTTCTTAAAACGGAAGGGAAGGGATAGGTTGTACAAACTGTCCGCAGTCTGTCCATTAGTACCACATCGTCTCGAAAAAAGATTGAGAAAAAAATAAAATTTGTTCGAGATAACGGAAACAGAGGAGAAAAATGGATGAACGCAACTGGCAGGTTGCAACACCACCGAATGCCTAGCTGTTGTATCTAATCTTTCCTTCTTTCTAACGGACCCGGATGTTAATCCTTTTCACCGGATGTTTGTTGCGGTAACTTCCTTCCCGCAAAACTGATGGAAAACGTGAAGGAAACAAACCCCGCTTTCATTCCAATTTGGTTTCAGGCATTTTCATCAAGCTTAGGCTCTATGTATGTCTTTATTTAACTTATTTGTATAACAATAAATATACTTTTTTTCACGAACGTCTTTTTAATTTCTCCTGCTTTTATGTTAAAAAAATTGGTATTTTTTCTGAACTCTGTTCGGAATAGCGAGACTTATAAAAGTTTGTTTATGAAAAGCACCACGTTTGGAGTGCCAAATTATAAAAGTTCACCACTCAAAGTAATGTTTTTTTAAAAATTAATTTATATATCTCTTTTTGTTTATGAAAAACCGCAAAGTTGGGCGTCAAATTAAAACATACCATCTATAATTTATGTAATCTTTTTAATTAATTATAGATATTTTATTAACAAGCCTCTCGTTTGGAGTGCTAAATTATAACAGTGCCATAAATAGTAATGATCTTATCTAATTCATGTAAATAAATAAATTCAACACACAAATAATAATGACACTGAAATATTCCAATATTTCAACCCAATAAGGATTTGGCTTAATGTGGTCAGAACCAAAAATACTGTGAAATAAAATGGAATCAGCAAAAGAAAGAAATTAGTTCAATAGAAAGTGCAATAGGCCCTATACAAAAACAGATGTTCTTCATTTAGTGAAACTGCCAGATGTTCAACAAAAAGATTTTTTTTTAAAAGGAATAAAATAATATAGATAGAAAGTCATGGTGATATAATTTTTTATAAAATAATTCTAAGAGAAGAGATGGCAAGAAAAATAACATTAGAAAATAAATTATTCAACTTTGTAAAAAGGAACAAACCAGAAGTAAAAAAAAAAGGTTAACAGAAATAACACTAGATAAAATACTTATTCAGAAACTATCCTTCAGAAAATGGGTGAGATCTAACCATACTTTTATGTGTTCCATATTTTTTTATGTAGAATTACCATATTTTAAAAACAAGTGTTAATTCGAATATGTATATAGATGACTTGAATAAACAAACATTAAATGATATTTCCCTCAGTATAAAATAAAGGGATATAAGATTAATAATTTAAAAAGTTTTCTATTACGGTACTCATGTGTTAAATAAACAATTATTAAACCATACAAATACCGATATTTTACTACTTCGAATAAATGAACAGAGACTTTTATTAAGTGCATATAGACATTTTGAATTTCAAATAATAATTTGTATTTCCCTTTTGACGAACAATATTTTGTGCATGAATTCAATTTTTCTTTGAGACTTTATGAACTAAGATTATATGTTTATGTTTTATAGTTTTTAGGTTATGTACATAGTTTTTCTCACTTTATAAATATTCTTCTTAATTTATCCTATTAATGAAACAAAAGGAAAATAATACTACCTATTTGGATGAACCGGCACGATTACCTACCCGAGATAAATTCCCGATTTTATCTAAATGACCTCATTCCGCGTTTCTGCTTATAAATTAAAGTTCAGTAGCTTGGAATATTGTTAAATTAATTTTTGTTATTCTAACCCAAGGAGTTTTCTATATTTCTACAATTAATTTTGTTTTCAAATATTCAATTTGATTCTTTATATTATACAATAACAAAAGGGATAAATAAATACTATTGTAAAATTTAACCTGAGGTCTTTCCTTTGTATATATATATATAGATATAGATATAAGATAAAAACTAGGGGAGACCCCTGCGTGCTCCGCAAGCCAACCCCCCCCCCCCCACTCCGCCTTTCTGTTGGAACCCGGTGTGCGTCATTGGAACCCGTTGTTTAGTCAGCAAGGCTCAGGTCTACACTTTAATAAAAATCTAACCTAAAAATTAGAAATATTAATAATTGATTTAAAATTTGAAATAAACTGCTAATGAAAATATTAGAGACTACAGCTGATTACTCAATCAACAATAAACATTATTTATTTATTTTGGTTCAGTCTAGGCCTAACTTAAAATATACAGATAGTTGTTGCCCGTCGATACTCGGCGGATACAGCTCCATTTGTGCTGAGTGGAGCGCTAGGCAGATGGTGCGAAACATGTATAAAATGTACTTTTTAAAATGCTATTTGATTCCAATTAATTATTTTTCTTGTAGCAAAGTTGAAGAAGAAAAAAATGGATTCGACAATCAGTGAATTTAAGTAATATTTTATACACATAATCTAATTTTTTGGGATATCAATACAGATAGGAAAGAAAGGAGAAAAACCCATTACCTTGCATAAAAATGCAACTGCCAACTACCATGAAAAATATTGCAATTTAAAACTGTAGGCCTATTTGTAAAATGTTGTATTTATGTAGGCCTTAATTATATATCAAGATAAAGATACAAATGTTATCTTTTAATTGGTTTTTATTTCATATTTATTATCAAATGATTTAAAAGTTATTAATATTATAATAAAGAAAAAAGAAATTAATACTCGAATATATTTATATGTTATACGAAGATGTAGGCCTACGTATGTTTCCAAAGTTAAACGAATGCGTATCTTCTTTAAATTTGTATAAATGAATAAATTCATTGATGATAAAAGGTTGTATTTATATTCACTTTATCACCTCTCAAGCAAATCTTATAACGTATTATAATAGCCTACCTTAATTTTATAACTCATATTTAAAAAAAATCAACTTCAGAAGAATTATTCTACATTATTGATGAATTGTAATTGTGAACATAACCCCAAAATACAATCTACGCTAGGTTTTGTACAGATGATGGGTGAAATCAGCTGTTATATTATATGAGCGTTTGCTCTTCTTCTGTTGTTAGACAAAATACCTAGTTTCTTTACAATCAGCTGATTGAAGAACTTTAAAATAAAATCATTGTAAAGGTTTGGAAATGTTGATTTTTTTAATTTAAGAAATTAAGATGACGTAAAAGTAAATAAAACCTGTTAATATAGAAAAGTTTTGCTTTTATTTGGTATAAACTGAATGTAAATCTGTCCAGTGAAAGTCTCAGACAAACTGTCCAAAGGATTGGAAAAGTTGATTGTTCTCCCATATTAAATCTCCATAATAAATATCTATTTTTCATTTTTGACCCATTTAACGTAAATATTTTCAAAATACAAATAAAACCTGCTAATATAGGACCGAAAACCTTGGTTTTGGTAAAACCCGCATGTAAATCGGCCCAGTAGAAGTCTCAGACGAACTGTCCAAATGTTTTTTTTTTCCTTACGGCTTTAAATATATAGATTATGTTGTAACACAAAAGCTGAATTTCTTTTAATGACTCAATAAGGAAATTATTGGCAAACATTAACTGAAAGTATTATGTTTTAAGATTGATATTCATTCAATATTCATTGTCCAGTATGGTTCATCATCCAATATTCTAATTACAATATATACAGATTATTTCACTCAGGAAAGTATTAACATTAATAAAATATATCAACTGTCTATTCTGAATATCTCGGAGTTTAAATAATAATAATGAGTAGTTTGATTGTTCGAATTATTATGAACACATGTAAGGAAACACACAAGCAAACTTAATCTCGGTGGGTCGGTACCGACTTTTCCCAAGTTCAGGTTAAGATACACATAAAAGAAATATTAATTCAACAGGAAAATAGTCATTAATAATGGTAAGGATGATGTAATGTAATTGTAGGTGTGTGTAATTATATGTACAGGGATCACTTAGTTCAGAGTTATTATCACAAGTACACCTTGTTTAAGTATAAAAATAATAACTAAGTAATGTATATCTATAATATTAATATACATTAGAGCGTCGAAAATCCGAACTAATTGGGACCGAGGGGGGTTCGGATTATCAATTTGTTCGGATTTTTGAAAATAACCAAGAAAATTCCATTTAGGCTAAAATAAATGATCTTTAATTGATTAAAGTGGTTAAACAGTACAAGCAGTAATGTACTGACAATACAGTATGTAAGACTACTTACATAAATATTATGATTTAAAAGAACCTGCACGTACACAGTAGGTGTAGGACCAATATGATAACACTTGTAACTCTCAATTACAGTACAGTACATAATTAAAAGTTTACTTGTACATTATAGTTAACACAAAACAAATATATAAAAAATACAGTACACTACTGTATGTACGACACACTGTTATAATAATGATTACACAAAGAGAAATGAATGAACTTTCAGTATGTTTACGCTGTTTGTTTACTGCTAGCGCTAAAGCAGCTTCTAAGCGTGACAGTGAAAATACTGACAGCTAGTATGTTGTGAGGCGTGTGAGAGCAGGTATTAAGAAGTGTTTAAAAAGAGATAATAATGTCAAACTGCGATGAAGATTTTTGTTAAATTTTTAACGACGCATTTAGAATTTGCGAAAACGAAATTTTTGCAGGGCCTCGGAACCTGTTCGGATTTTTGACGTTTCGGATTATTGACGTTCGGATTATCGATATATATATATATATATATATATATATATATACCTTTTTTCCGTCTTGCAACTTATTTTGTGTAGTGTAATACTACGCGCTTTTTAGGAACACGTTCCCATTTTCAGGTTTTATAAAATTTTACTCACATGTGAGCAACGTCATAATTTAACAAACACACACATACACACCCCTGTTTGTATGAGGACCTCTCTTTTCTATCACTTGTTAAATAACATGAAAGCGAGGACCTACCAACTCTGTACAGTCAAGCGAGGTCTTTTTACGTTTTTATTTTTTTAAGGCAGTCAAAAATTTATGATTACCGTAAATGACCACTTAAATGTATACCTTATAATAAAAGGATATGGATGCAATTTTTTAAATCCAATTTGGCCTTATTTTAAAATCTCCCGCATACAACACGAAAGCGAGGTCCCAAAACACATATATGTTCAATAACGAACAACCGAGGTCTTGCTGTCTACCGGTTTGTAACATGAAACCGAGGTCTTAACGCACTCGTATGTTTAATAACGGACAACCGAGGGCTTGCCGTCTACCGGTTTGTAACATGAAACCGAGGTCTTAACGCACTCGTATGTTTAATAACGGACAACCGAGGTCTTGCCGTCTACCGGTTTGTAACATGAAACCGAGGTCTTAACGCACTCGTATGTTTAATAACGGACAACCGAGGTCTTGCTGTCTAACAGTTTGTAACATGAAACCGAGGTCTTAACGCACTCGTATGTTTAATAACGGACAACCGAGGTCTTGCTGAGGGTTATGTATGGATAATGGATAATGTGTTTCTGGAAAATAGTGGAACACTACGAATACATCCTTTCTCACGGGAAGAAAGAAAAGCGGAAATGTCCCTGACCTAACATCCGTTTAAAGAAATTATCTCTCGTGTCTTGAAGTCTTGTGTCATTATATTTAGGATTAGCTCTAAACCACGACAAAACAGTACTTAGGTTCTCCTCAATATAAATTATCAAAAAAAAAAGTAAAGTATAATTTTTATTTAAGGGTGTAAGGCCTATGAACAAAAAACAAATTTATTTCCTTTTTTTTGTTGGAAACAAGTTCATTTAGTCAAAACCAAATGTGGCACTAAAAAATCGAAAAAAATAAATTGCGGCCTATGTGTGACCTTAAGTGTACATTTTGAGCATTCTTCATGCAAACTACAAATGGAAACGAAAAACACCATAGCAATGAAACCAGCCAGCGACCTTGTAGTGACTTGTAAAAACTCTTTTTTTGCACTTCTGTTGTCATATCTGGTTTTTGAGCTGAAGTACCATAGCTTTTATTGTTTTCAACATTTTCTTTCGGACTTGTTTTCCTTTTTTATTTCCTTATTTCCTTAAAACGGAAATTAAAATCTCTTATAGCAATTTAATATGGGATACAATTTTAAGCCTATTCCGAGTGATATCTGAAGTTCTATTGGACCTATTGACATGCAGTTTGTGTCAAATGAAAGATAATTAACTCTATATTTGCCCATTTGCCTTAAAATTGTACTATTCCTTCATTTAATATTTAAAAAATAGAATTTAAAATATTTTCTATTTATTATCATTGTTTTTACTGATCAACTGAATAGCACAGATCAGCTGATTATAACAGCACATGTTTAATTATCATAAAAATAAATATGTTTATTGTTAATTCAGTAATCAGCTGTTTGCTCTAATATTTCCATTAACAGCATTATTTCAAACTTAAATCAATTATTAGTATTTTTTACTTTTAGGTTAGGTTATTATTAAAGTGTAGACCTGAGCCTTGCTGACTACACAACGGGCTCCAACGGGGGGAAGGGGGGTTGGCGTGCGGAGCACCCAGGGGTATCCCCTAGTATGTTATACATACGGTAACAAGCCTCTTCAATTAAAAAGTGGTATTTTTAAAAGCTCTTATTTACCTTGAGGAAATTACTTTAAATAAAACTTGTCGGAGTTAGTAGGCCTATAGTTAGTAACGTAGTATTGGCCCGGAGAGAAGCGGGGTGAGGGTAAACCAGAACCTTTCCCCTACTCTAAGCACCATAGCACCATCATAATATCAACAAAGAAGGAATTGTGAGTTAATTAAATCAAAGTGTGTAATTCGTGTTTATTTACTAATAAAAGACATTCTGCCACATTATGACATTTGTTAATAAACTTTGAGCTTGACGAGTGAGAAGGAATTATTTAAAAATAATAACAATACAATAATTCTCACACATATACGTTGATTGATCAAATGCATTTCAACAACAAAGTCGTTATCCTCAGGGATACATGAGCTACAACTATTTGTTATCAATTTCCATTAGCCTGCATATAATCTAGTATTTGTTAAATATGTTGAAATAACAACTGCAATTGTAGTTGGCATTGTTTTATACGTAATTCTTTTTAACCGTCATAATTACATTGTCCAACTATTAAAAATAAGGTGGAATGTTTTGTACAAATTCCAATGTAACAAAAACAACAGTCCAGACAAATGACGTGAAAAATACATTTAAAAGAGTTAACTCTCGACAAAAGTTTTAATCCTGGAATTACTTTATTGGTGCCCCTATCCTAAGTTTTCCCCGATGCACTCGGCGCTGCGCTCCAAAATATGAGCAAATTCGCTATTTTAAGTTTTTCTTGAATAACTCTAAACTGACTTATCAAATCAAAAATATATCTATTAGATAAATAAAGCACTTTAAATTTTGCTTAAAATGATACCAATTTCATCCATTTTGGTTCAGTTGAACCGGT
>JAGFPH010000003.1:1756214-1798173 GCA_018207615.1 Philaenus spumarius
ATAGGTTACCTATTCAAAGTTTCATTTACAGGGTTTGAATTGTTATATTGTCCCCAAAATTAATTTTATATCCAAGATATGGAATTAATTTTTAAAATTCGAACACTGTATTATAATACATTTAAACTAGACATACTTGTCATTGAATTGATTGTAACTTAACCTAACATAACACATAACATAACCTAACTGATATTACAATGACTTATTATGGCAGTATCTTTAGGCCACATTTAAATTAACATGGAAAATCATAAAATGGAACTCTCTTATCATAATGTGCAACACATCTGAAATATTTATCTATCTACAATTAAATTCTCAAATCTTATTCTAATTATTTTAACTTAACAGTACATATTTGGGATTATTGTCAGTGTTTATTTCGCTATTGTTTCAGGGACAGATTATCAGTTTTCATATTTCATACATAAGTTCACATTGTTTATAAATAGGTCTACATTGTTCACATATTGGGGAAATTCACTGTTTTTGGCATATATATATAAGTTCACTTTGGGGCATGGGAATATCTTAATTATTTAGGTTCTTATACACCTGTGGTTTTTATTTAATTATACTATAGGCTAACTTCTTCACTGGTTATTAGTTCACTTTATATTTACATTACACACTGTGGGTTTTATTTTGTTTGGTCACATGGAGTCATTTTGTATCGTTTTAACAAAGATATGTGGTATGGGCCATACGTCTTCCTGTTTCCATCATCTGTCAGTATATATATAGATCTTCCTATTGCTTTGAATACTTTTAACGGACCAAAGTAGACAGTAAATAGTTTGGCCGTTTCACCATATCCTTGGCTGGATTGAGGGTGAGATTTCACTAACACTAGTTCTCCTATTTCGAGGGTTGTTATTTTATGTGCATCATTTATCTTTTTTGCTCGTTTGTCTTGTCTGGTTTTAATTCTACTAGCGGTTAGTTCTAGTTTTCGCTGTAGAGGTATATCTTGTTTAAAAGGGTTATGTATTATTTCCTCCCAAAATCGAATATCTCGTCGTCCCAATTGTAACTCATTAGGTGTAAATCCAGTGGTGTCGTTTTGGACCTCATTCAAAAAGATGTTAATTGTGGGTATATGTTCAGCCCATGTTCGGTGGTTGTGCGAGCAATATGTTCTTAGGCATCTTTTAACTTCTCTTATAGGTCTTTCTGCCATGTTTGACATCGGATGGTACACTGGGTTAAATATTTGTTTAATGTTGTTTTCTAATAGGGTCTTTTGCCAAATTTTGCTTTTAAATTGTGTCCCATGGTCGGTGAGAATTTGTTTAGGTTTTCCAAAATTGTTTATGTATGACTTGAACATTCTATCGGTTACTGCCTTTGCTGTAGCCTTCTTTATGTTGTAGAGTTGCACAAATTTTGTAAATACATCTAAAATAATGAAAATGAACTGTACGCCTCCTCGGCTCTTCGGTAAAGGTCCTATAAGGTCTACTGCAATTAAATTTCCCTTTTCAACACATTTTATTCCACTAGTCATGCCATGAAGTGGGTGATTGGAATGTTTGCATTTTTGACATGCGTCACAGGATGATAAGGTCTTCCTAATTCGACGCGCCATATTTTTAAAAATAAAGTCCTCTTGTAGTAAAGTTAGACATTTCTTCGGGCCGCAGTGGAGATAGTATAGGTGACATTCCCATATTAATCTATTTATGAGGCTTTCAGGTAGAGGTATTATCCATGAATCGTTATGTCTTTGGTATAAAATTTCGTTGTGTATTTTGAATCTTATTGGTTCTGTTGGTGTATCGGTGTTGATTGAATTTTGAATTTTGTTTATTTCCAAGGAAAGTGTAGAATCGTTGCGTTGCAGTGTCGCTATCTGTCTGATGTCGTTTATAAGGTCTGTATCCCTGTGTCGGCGTATATGTGCTAATAATATTTCTGTGTGGTCGGCGTCTTGAATGTTGTTATCTTTAGTACCTGGTCGGCTTAGAAAGTCTGCAGTGGCATTGTCAATTCCCTTGCAGTGGACTATATCAAAGTTGAAGTCTTGGAGTGCTAAAATCCATCTGGTTAGACGTGCATTTAACAAACGGCATGTTTTAAGAAATGTGATGGCCTTGTGGTCTGTTATAACTGTCAGCTTTGAATTGTATACGTAGTGTCGGACTTTTTGTAGGCAGTAGACTATCGCTAGTAATTCTTTCTCCGTCGTGGTGTATCTGATTTCAGCCTTTTTGAGTGTCTTGGATATGAATATTATTGCTCTTTTGTTTCCCTTTTCGTCGACTTGATAAAGATGTCCCCCTATTGCGTAGTCCGAACTGTCAGTCTGAAGAAAATACGGTTGGTTCGGATATGGGTGCCATAATATTGTGGTTCGTAAGAATAAACTTTTAATATTTTTGAATATTTCCTCTTCTGCATTGGTCCAAACGAATTTTGTCTTTTTTGAAGTTAATCGCATGAGTGGTTGAATTGTCTCGGCATATCTATCTACGAATTTGTTGTAATAATTAATTGCACCGAGAAATCTTTTTAATTCTTTCCTGGATGTGGGGGATTTGAAATTTTGGAATGCTGTAATTTTGTCCTTGTCTGGTTCGAGTCCTGAAGTTGTAAGGGTATAACCTAAAAATGGTACTTTATCACGACAAAATACTGATTTTGATAATTTAATGGTCATGTTTGCCTCTTGAAGTTTTTGAAATACACATTCTAGGTGTTTAAGATGGGTGTTGAAGTCTGGTGAAATAATACAAATATCGTCGATGTAAGTTAATGAAAACTCTTCAATGGAATTTTGAAAAACTATGTCTAATCCTCTTACCAAAGCTGCTTGAGATGTGGACAGTCCGAATGGAGTAACAACGTATTGGTAGGTTTTGCCTCTGAATTGGAAGGCTGTATATTTCCTGGATGATGGTTCTAGCTCTATCTGCCAATATGATGACGTCAGGTCTATAGTGCTTAACCATTTTGAATTTGTGGCTTTCGCCAATAACTCGTTGACACTCCTATTCCTCTCGTAGTCTGGTATTATTAGTGAGTTGATCCTCCTCATGTCAAGACATATTCTCGGTTCTCCTGCCCTTTTTGAAACTACTATCATGGGATTGACGTATGGGCTATTAGATGGTTCAATTATTTGATTCGCCAGCATGTTGTTGATTTCTCGTTCTACTGCGTCCTGAAGGTTCAATGGAATTGGGTAGCTTTGTGCTCGGAAGTGTTGTAAATTTTGTATCTTAATCTGGTGTTGGTAGCAGTTGCATCTTCCTGGTTTTTCTGAAAATACTTCCATGTATCTATGTATTAATGATGTTAACTCTTCTTTCTGAACTGTTGTCATTTGCTTATTTTCATTGATTACCTTGCTGAATTCCTTTTCCGTCCATGTTGAACTGTTTGTATCTTCCATTTCTTCATTGTTCCATATTTCATTATAACATATTATTTTGCACTCAATCATCTGTTCCTCTTCATTTCCAAACTTTAATTTAATTTTATTATTATCTTTTGTTTGTATTAATATTTCATTATCATTAAAGTCGATAACCATCTTTAACATACTTATAGAGTCCATTCCTAAAATACAATCTCTAACTAGGTATGGCACAACTATGCATTGTAAATCAAACATGTAACTTCCTATTTCAGCTCTCAACAATAATATCTTGGTTATTCTCTTCGATTTTTGGTTCAGTGCAGTTGTTATGTAAGTGTTAGTCACGGGTAGTTCCTCGAAATTTCCTATAAGTGTTTTATTCTTCTGGAACCAGGTGTCTGCTACGCAGGTTAGATTACTTCCGCTGTCTATCAATGTTGTGGTTATTATTCCGTTTATTGCTATCTTGATTTCAGGACATTTTCGATTTATTAATACCTCTTCTTGGGTTGTTTGTTCTTCTTCTTCTACCAAAAATTTCCGGTCACAGTATAGATTACAAATTTTAATTTGAAGTTGTTCCTTCAGATCGTTATTTTCTTCTCTTCGCGCTGGTGAAGCTGGTCGGATCATGGTCTCCATCTCATTGATCATGGCCTCCAAGTTCCCTCCCTTAGTGTGTCTTCTTAATTCTTCACCAGCGCATTGGAGTTTTCCGCTCCAAGCCTGGTGGTGGTTGTTTGCTGGTCAGTTCTTGTATTGTCCGTCTGTCGTTCCATTGGTGGTCTAACATTCGTCGCAATCATTTGACATATCTTGTTTTGTTCAGGTGTAGAGTATGTGTTGTTTCTGGGCGGCGATGGATTAAATCTGGTTTGTACCGGTCTTGGTTGCTGTGATTGTGGTTGATGGTTATATGGTTGTCGGAAGTTGGTCTGCTGTGGATCGAATGGTGGTCGATTTCCTTGATATCTGGTCGCATTTTGTTGGTGAGGGTGACCTCGATATGGGGGTCTTTCTTGAAAACGTGTATCTCTCATGTACGGTCTCGGTGCATTTCTTGGCTGGCTTCGGTTTGGTGGTGGTTGTGTATACCCATCTGTCGGTTGTTGCCGCTCCCATGAATTTCTTCTCCTGATACCTAAGTTCCTTTCATCCATGTCTTCTCGTTGCAACAAGGCCGCGAACTCCCTTATCGTGGTGATGTTCTGGACTCGATGCGCGTCTATTATCCGTTGGTCGAAATGCGTTACCAGTGTAGATATTATATCTTCTTCTAGCGGTTCTGGTATCATCGACCGCATGGTTAATACTCTCTCCGTGAAATATTCATTTCTGGATAAGCTTCCTCCACTTCTGTATTTTTCTAGTTCCAGCTTCTGGCGTGCTCCCTTCTGCACATCACGATTCCAAAACTTCTGCAAGAACTCCGTCCTAAATTCTTCCCATGATGTTACGTCCATTTTTATTAGTTGCCACCAACGGGCAGCGTTACCCTCAAGGCTATTCTCGATTATATCCATGAAACAGTCTTGGTTGTCCCCTGTATGGTTAGTTTTTCGTCCGGTGATTCTCTCGTAGTACCGTCGAAGCCTATATATATATTCATTGGGGTTATTTTGACGTCCGTTAAATTTGGGTAATGTCGGTACACAGCTATTTAATAAGTCGTTATTATGATTCGAACAAGTAATGTTAATGGGAGTGGTATTTGTGGATGGTATATTTTTTGGAATGTTTGCTATAATTTCTTCAACTTTCCTAATGGTAGTGTTCTGGTTTGTGTTTAATTTTTCTTCTATCCGGGTTTCTTGAATGGTTAACTTTTTGTGTAACTGATCAGCGTCGATTTTTGCCTCTATTGTGTTTTCAAGAGTGTTTATATGTTCCTGCGTCTGTAATAACTTATTCTGCACTTCTTCAAACTTTTCATTAACATTTAATTCTATTTGGTTTATCTGTGTCTGCATGTTTGTTTGTCGTGTATTAAATTCATATCTGAATTCGTTTATATGTTCGGTTAAAATTTTAAATTTGTCTGTCATTTTCTTCTCCTGTGCCGAAATTTGTGTTGCGATTTGTTGTGTTTGTACATTCATTTGTATCTGTAAATTGCCAATTAATTGTGTGATCTGATCCATTAAGTTAGTAGGGAGAGGTGACGAAACGGTTGTAATTCGTTGGATATCTTGAAAATCATCCTCGCTAATGTTAACTGTGGGTGTAATATTAGTTTCAGTTGCGCTTGTTGCCATAGTGTCGCTTCCAATATTTTCCTGAGTAGAAATTGGTGGGCGTAAATGTACCAATTCTGCTTCCTTAGCTCTATCAGACTGTGTGTAACTAGGTCTTAAATTGTATGTATCTTGTTTGTCCTGTTCCATTATTTACTAGGCCTATTTAATAGTATGATCTATAGGCCTAAGGTTTATAGGCCTAATTGTTTATTGTTCACTTGGTGTTCACACAATTGATTAATCTTACACTATAATGGCACTGGATTATTCTACACTTATCTTATTTATATTACTAGCCAATTATATTTATATTAAGTTCTTTTATATCTATTAGATGCAGTCAAGGTTTGTTTTTGGAAAAAGCCAACACGTTGCGACGCCAAATTTACAAAACTACAACTCTCTTTCTTTTATTATTATGAATTTATTAAATTTTGGAATAACTCTAATAATTATTTTCTCTGATAAAACTTGCCATTGGAATAACTTCTAATATAAGTCACTAAGATTCTATCTATTTCTGTATAAATGAATGAAAGCGGGTTACAAATACAAATTTATTGAGGTTAAAATTACAACATAATTACAAGTGTTTTCTTGATTCAATAATTTACATAAAAATGCTCAGAAGGTCTTTTATGGTCCTTAAAATATAATTCTATATTCTGTGGTGAATATATGTATATCTCGGGGTAGGGTGGTCGTGCTGGCTTTTTCCAAGTAGATTATACGTAAATACTCTTAAAATTTGAAGTTTAATTATATGGATTAACTACACAAAATATTATGTCCTTTAGGTAGGCCTATAGAATAGAAACAAAATCTTTTAAATGTTCTTGAGAAATTTTGAAGCTCTTTTAAAACAGTTATAGTTGTAATATTATTAAAATTTTTAGTTCATTATGTTCACCAGGTTATACTTATCATTTTAGTAGTTCTTGTTAGTCCGAAAACACAAATTTAACTTTTATATCACTTTTAAAACTGGAGATCACAATAACACATCTATATATCTTGGCGTCATCAACTCGATTTTCTTAGCGTCGGTTTTAAAGTTTTTCTTCTAGGCGCGTATGAATTGGGCTTTCTGATTCGTCCTTTTCTTTGCATGGTTTTGGGATTGGGCCTATCAAAATTTTTAATCCGCGTTACTTGACTGTACCTTTTTACACATTGGTTAATTTATTATTCTACAATATATTGCTTCTCTCTTACATGTTAAAATTGTTTACTTAATTTATTTTACATAATATCTTAACTTACTTTACAAAATTATAATTATGTTTTGAATCTTTCTACGTAACTATTTCTCTTCCGCTTGTTTATCAGACTAGACATTGCAATGACTATGACGTCATCTTTGTCTCCTAGTAACGGTTGCCTAGCAACGAATTTATCAAAATGGCCGACTCGAATATTTCAGTCATCACGTGTTTTTATTTGTAAACAAAACAGAACAACGATATTTGTTTTCAAGTGTTAGGTATGATTTAAAATTGACTTTTAATAAAAGTTTACTGTTTATCCCCTATAATATGGCTTATTATATCCAACTTCGATATGTGAGTGTCTTGTGTTATCAAAATACATCGTTTTCTATTTGTATAGCAATTTAGGCTTACATCTTGGGGTTAACCTAAAATAATTTCATATGGTTAAATGATTCTATTTAATTTGGATTAGACTTTAAGCGGTCAGGACATTGGAATTACTTATTTTTGTACATTAATTCATTGAGGTTGGTTCTTTTGAAATCGAATATATAAATATAGATAGATACTTGTCTTTGGTTAACTAGGCCTAACTCTATGCATTTTACTTATAGGTTACCTATTCAAAGTTTCATTTACAGGGTTTGAATTGTTATAAGATAAGCAGGAGAATTTGAGAGTAAAAATAAATGTAAACAAAAATAGGCTTATAAATTTTAAACAGGGTTGTGATTTTGAAGGTAAATATTTTGAAGTTGTAAAGAGGGGTTTGAAGGTGAACAAAAGACAAAAAATGAAACATAAAGGCAAAATTTACAGACTAAATAATAATGTAAAAGAAAAAATAATAAAATTGATAAAGTATAGGCTAGGCCTACTCATTTTGAAGAGGCCTACAAAGAAAAGGAAGAAGTTACTTACCTGATTGGTGTTCGATCTCTTTTGTAAATAGTTTTTTTGTTTTTTGTTCATTTGTTTTTAATAATTTATAAAAAAATATAAACTTGAAATGTAAATTAACTTGTAGTGCGGATGAGGTGAGTATGAAAGTTTAACGGGGAGTGGCAAACTAAAGATTTTAGATTTGTTTTCACTATTTTTAAATTCATTTTAATAAAATGTTGTGGGGGGTTATACATTGGATACAGACAATGTATGGCAATGCTGTGACCTTTAACAACATGTTTGGGAGTTTGATGGGGGTCAATTAAGGAATGAGTGATAGGAGATATGTATGAGGGAAATGAAATGAAACATAGTAAATATTTTTCAAATTTCAATTTTATATTTATAGTTGATATTGTCCATAGTTATAAGAATGGTGTTTGCTGACGCACACCATCACCAACTTGTTTTTATGTATATACACATACGTCGTTGAGTATTTTATATTTTTTTTTTTCTTTCCATCTTTGTCAGGTAGTTGCACTCTCATGGAATTATCCATATACGTTGTCTGAGAGGGGGTTATTGCCATTTTTAAAGGTCTTGTTCACAATTTGATATGTAGGTGATGTGTTAAATTGGTATGAATGTATGTAAATGTAAATGTAAATTTAAATATTGTGAAGAATTTGATTTGTAGTGTGAATGATTATTTAAAATGTGTTAACTGAGTGTGATTGAGTGTAGAGTTGCCACAGGTAAAAGATGAAAGTAAGTGAATTTTATTTGTTGTCATGATAATTTATAATATGTAGAGTTGGATTGATGAGTGAATTTTGATTTACAATTGATGTATAATGTTAATTTGCAGAAATATTGAGCCTAATAGTATGTTGAGAGATGGACAATGAGAACTCTGATATTTGAATGATTACAATGATGTATAATTTTGATTGATAATCTTGATAATGAATAATAATGTGTAATTTTGATTTTTTCAGTAATGTTGGTTGTAATACTTGATTGTGAAACTTAATTCTTATGTGTAACTGATTTTCAATGTTGTTTGATTGTGATATTTGATTTTAATATTTGATTGTTTTGAGATGATTTTTGAGTTTTTAATTTTTGGATTTTTTTGAATTTCTAATTTTTTTGAATTTTTGAATTTTTTGAGTTTTTGGATTTTTAAATTTTTTGTGGCAACTGATTGTTGAGTGGAGTATTTTGGAATAAGAATAATGATTGAAATTTAAGTATAACTTGTGAATTTGAAATTTTTGAATAATGTAAAGACCAAATTTCTTTGAAATTTTAAAAAAAAAAAAAAAAAAAAAGGTTTTTTCTCTCTTCTCTGTTACATGGACTGTGGTGTTTTTGGTGTTCATGAAAGCAAATTCCTTGAATTTCTTTCATGAACAGGGGGTATCTGTAACACTTATGTCCATGTCACAGAGAAATTAATAAAATAAGATATGAATCAGCTGTTTCCTATAGTGACTAATGGAACAGAGATTTGGTCTAAATGAAATGAATGACGCAATACATAAATAATATTAATCATTTTAATTTTCATATAACTATATTTCTTAATGACGCAAGATAATTACAGTAGAATCATTTTTTATATATATAAACAAATAATAAAACATAAAAGCAGACTTAAAAAATAGGAAAAACAAAAGCAGACTTAAAAAATATATATATTAATATATGATCGTGTGCAGGATGTGAGAATTGTATAAAAACTTTATTTCAACGAGTGGTGAGTTATACGCGAATAATAAAACGGTAGTCGAAATTATAAACAGTTTGATAAATAAATAAATAAAAAGAATATAACAACAGTACAGAGCACAATTTAACATGAATCGAGAACTTAATATGAAAGTATGTACAGTGATCATGGATGCAATGAACAGAGAGAGAGGAAAACAACTTGTGTACGTGACGAAGATCAGGTAGCCTAGCGAATGCGTACGAAACAGAACATTCTAGAAGCAGTAGAGGGGATCAAGATGGCGACATAGCTTATGTTTGTTGAAGGAAGCCGGCGTGTGTTGTCGCAAGAAAGATGTGATTTTCTTTGAAAAAGTGGTGACAAGTTGGTCATAATGTAAAGTAAATGTACTTTGGAGGTGACGTGATTAAAAATATTAAGCTGATCATGTAGGATTGGTTGTTTATCGACGGATATTCTTTCGATGTGCTTTGTTGGAACTTGTGTAAGGTAGGCTTCAGAGGTGAACTGTGAAATCGACGAAAAAATCCTAGGTAACGGACAGTGCGACGAATGTAATAAATAAAACTGTAAGTAATAATGGCCATAAGACATTTCTTTAGTCTGCAAACGTAGAATTTTTTATTTTTTAAAAAGCTAACTTCTTTTAACTTTTATTGCGTCATCACTTAAGATATGGTTCACAAAACTTTGCATAATTGTAGATAATTTCTTGAGTTGTTTGTAGATATATGTACCACTATGTTTATGTTTCTTAATTGTTGTAAATATCAATTTTTTATCATGTTTGAGTAAATAATTGTTGTCTTGCCGCAATGCCTTGAATTTCTTTATATAGCCACGTGTGTCCATTTTGCCACTACTTTAATTAGCCAAGTTCCCACCCCTAAGAAAATAGAGTTAATTAACAAGTACCTTTCAGTGATTAGTAATTATAAGTGAATATATGCAAACAGAGCATAAGTGAGGTTATATGTGGATTATCGCAAATTATCATGATTATTATTTTTTTTTATTATTGAGATTATGGGAGTCAAGTGAAGGTGATTTTTTAAGGTGAATTTAAGTAAGGTGAGTTTTAAGGTTATAATAGTGAGGTGAATTGAGGTAAGGTGAAATATATAATATTGTTCTACGTTGGAGTTGGAAGAGAGATGTATGAAGAGTTAAGGTGGGCGATGATTATTATTGTGGTGAGGCAATAGGCCTAGGAGGTGCATAAGCAGTTTTTAAGTAGTACATGAGCGACGATTCTTGTTTTTAAGGTAAATAGGTAAGGGAGGTATTGAAGAGATATTAATGGTTATTAGATAATCCACATAAAGCATTTTTATTTTGATTTAAAACATATTTTTTTTTATTTTTGAACCTTTTAACGAACCCCAATTTTTTTTAACACTTTATAACATACATTTTTATTATTTTTTGTAACCTTCCGTTACATATTACAAAACATACAAAATGAAAATTATATGGTAGGTCAATTTTCCTACCCCGACAACTAGTACTTCCCGAAAACTTTGTCGGGTAATGTTACCTCTTCCTTATATAAATACAAATTTTGTAAACGATTCTGAAAAATCAAAGGTTAGGTGCTAAATTGTATGACGTCATAACTTTGCCATGTTTGGGGTGTCGGACGCGCAGAAATTACAAATAATATTGGCCCGACAAAATGTTTTTCGCTTTCTATTTATAAAAAAAACTTCCGATTAAAAGAAAGATTACATTTAGGTCATACATTTTCTTACCGCATCAAATCAATGAGTTTGCCGGGGTCTCAAAGGAAAATGCCCCGGTATACCGAGAACTGTTGAAAATAAACATGTTGTCCGACTCTTCATAAATAAGAGATATACGACGTCTCAAGAGTTAGGTAATCATAAACTTTTTAAAGACCTGGGCTCGAGGACTATTAGGCCTACTGTTATTAATATTAAATCACGCATTAATATTGTTTCAGAGTCCTGACAATGAAAGAAACCCCGAGTTGTGCCCAGAATCTGCGAGTGTCGTTTTACCACCAACACCATCTTCATCGACTTGGTATTAGTTCTTCGTCCAGATTTTCCATTTTGAACAATACAAATTGATTAATAACAATTTGAACAAAACTGATAAACATTTTTGGGGTTCCTCACTTCACAATTGCACAAACCGAACTAAGCGTGTGAACGGAAATATTTTATTCAGTTCGTTTGCACAAGCCAGTTTGCGCAAATTGCTTGAGCGTGTAAACCGCCCTTTACAGTAGAGAGTAAAATCACTCTTTGTCCTCCTCCCCCCCCCTCCGCAACAAAACGTTCGGCCACTTCTCGTAGAAACACAATTAAGGAGCTTACAAACAAAAATATAGAAAAAGTTAGCAATACATTGCAATGGAGGTAAGACGTTTTAACTTGCAATTTTCCAAGTTAAAAAAAAATTTCTGTTGTTACGTATTCCCGTGGTTGACATAAAAATAATATATAGGCCTTATAGGCCTACTGACACTTTTTACACATGCAATAGTACCTAAATTTAGCCTATTTTATTTACATTTTGTGCTATTTTAAAACAAATTTAGTAGACCTAAACCTAATGCAAAGCACAAGTATTCATTTGTAGTTCTAATTTATTTGGCTAATTGGCTGTTTAAATTATCTATGAAATCAAGACTAACAGGAAGATTATTCAAATTTATTTATCAAACGTGGAAGACAATGGAAGAGAACAATGTTTATGATAATAATTACTAAAAATGAGACTAATCATAAGCGTTAAAAAAATGATTGATTTGAATATTGTATTACTGGCAACCTTGTAACCATTGAACATGATTTGCTAACAGTTACTTTACTAATATGCACAAACAGTATATCTTCTTAAGAGTTAATAACGACCTAGTGTTCGACTTTTTTATAATGCCTGTTGCGTTAAAGTGAAATTTTAGTAATGTATGATCAATTTAAAACCATTCCATTCCTGTTGCGTATGAATCTCAGTAATATATTAACATTGAAAATTTATTTATTTGTTCAAAATGTTAGGCCTGTCACGAACCAGAAATTTTTTATGTAATTCGGTTTCACAAAACATACAAAAGCTGAAATTACCCACTTTCAATGTTTGGGAAACTCCATAATTGGCCCAAACGTTGCCAACAAAAATGTATATAAACGTATGGTAATAAGGAATTTTTTTCAATCGTCTTCGATGTATTGTACGCTACGTAAAAATTAAGTTTTACTTAATAATCTCTTCACGGAAAATCATTATTTCTTAACAGATATGATGTAAAATAATGATTTAAGAACAAATGCATTTAAAATAATCATCTGAATGAGATATTTTACAAAAAATTTAAACTTAATTTATCAATAGCGTAAAACTTAATTATGTTTAAAATATAACTTGAGTTAATAAAATATAAATGGGATCTATTCGACTTTATTACGAGCAATGAAGCAGTCAAGTTATAAATATGCAGCGAACTGCGAAACCCACAAAACTTCTGAAAATGAATCGAAGGAATAGTCCGGCATCCGGCAAATAGCCTACATCCGTTTACAGCTTTAACTTTGTTCAATGTAGCGCATTCTGTGCGAACACTTTTCGAACTAATTTACACTCCATAACACTCTACCAGTACTGTAAAGAAAACCGAGGTCTCGCTCAGATTTTGAAAAAAACTTACCAAAATGATATTTTAGTAATGTACAATGCAAAACTGCACTTATCTAAAACCGAGGTCTTGGGTTTGGGACCTCGGTTTTCCACAAGACCTCGCTTCTGCTGTTAATGGTTTATGCCAGGACCTCCGTTCTACCATTTTACAAACTCACATAAATATGTTTGTTAAATTATGACGTGCTCACATGTGAGTAAAATTTTATTTAAATTTTATAAAACCTGAAGATGAGAACGTGTTCCTGAAACACGCGTAGTATTACACTACACAAAATAAGTTGCAAGACGGAAAAAAGGTATTAATATTATAGTTATACATTACTTAGTTGTTAAACTATTGCAACTGGAGACATAAAAATGAATAAAAATAATGTTCGATGTACTCTTATTTAACTCAACAGTCTATGGAATTTCACTATTCTTATGAAAAATATAAATTAAGCCTAGGAATAAGTTGGAAGGATCTCACCAAAAAATATTGAATTTTCTTTATGATCAACTTTTGGATTCAATTAATATTTTACCATATATTTGTTGTAGTA
The DNA here is from genome assembly GCA_018207615.1 of Philaenus spumarius. Taxonomy (NCBI): domain Eukaryota; kingdom Metazoa; phylum Arthropoda; class Insecta; order Hemiptera; family Aphrophoridae; genus Philaenus; species Philaenus spumarius. The sequence continues at coordinate 1,769,864 of JAGFPH010000003.1, forward strand.
GTTCTCATTCAAGTTTTGCTTGATCAGTTGGATGGTGAATTGGGTTAATTTCTTTGGATTATTACTGTACTAGCCAACTGGCATACTTTTCCCTTTGGAGTTTTTTACAAGAATGAAAAGTAAGGCGCTTCAGGTTCACTCCGGAAATTTTCACTATCGCCGACTTGATCTTATTCTTTATTGGGTTTGTGTTTGTGAGTGTTAGAAATTATTTAATTCAAAATTTGTTTTCTTTTTGAGTATTAAGTTGTTTTTGAAAAGTAAAATCACTAGAGAATATTCTACAGATATTATACAATGAAAATAAATAAATAAATTGAATAAAAATACTTAAAGAACTAAATATTACATTTAACCCTTTTTATAATCTAGTTTGTATATCTATAACGTTAAGAAATGAACTAATTTGGATTTCGTAATCCGTGCAAATTATGGTCCAATCACAGGTAGGTTATTCTGTTGTGGGCGTGGCTACCCTAAACAAATATATCTTCCTTGGTATGTTTAAGATGATCATAACTTGATTTTTGCATTTTCCCTGTCTTAACGGCGTATATTTAATGTTTTTGCCAAAAGACTTTTTATACGTAAAAAGTTCATTCTGTTTATAGGCTATATTAGTTTTCCTCTAAAAATTTTGGTTCTCTCGTATTCATAGTTTTCTTTACGGGTTCCGCTTTAAATTAATCATACGTTAAGCAAGAGATTGTGAATTTCAAATGTAAATATTTAATGAATAATTTGGTATCGGATTAAGATAATAATTTTCCTGGATTGATCTATCAGTTTTGTTTAATTTTGATGTAGGAAATATAGGTTGAAAATGTCGGGAAGTAATTTTTATTAATTTCTGTCCATATCAAAAACCGGATTATTTGACAATTTCTGGGAGTTTGACATAATTTCCGCTAGGTATCGTTTACTTACGATTGCCTGTTTGAATGACATTCCATAGGTATCGCCCTCTCTCTTTAACTTTTTTTAATGAAATTCTTATTTATGTTTGGATAACATTTATTATATTTTGAATTGTTATAGACTCTACTGTATACCTAATCTGTGAGCATAGACTAGATTTTCTTTTACAAAAATTTAAAGTAGCTAATACTAAAATCAATTTGAAAGTAAAATAATTTTAGAAATCTGAACAGTATTAATAATACTACTAACTTCTCTTTCTTCTGTTGTTATTTTGTCGATATTAAAATTGTCCTCTACCAATTTAGTTGTGTTCTGTATATTTTCAGGTTTAGCTGAGTCTGTAGTTTTATCTTTAGGATTAATGAAAACTCGAGATAATTCTAATCCTTTTCTAGTTTTACTCTGATATTTTAAACTCTTTGCAGGAGTATTAGAAAAAACAGGATCGCTAGGTGGTGGTGACTCAACTTCTTCAAAGAACAAAGCTGTTCCAATCAAATCTTTCCATTTCCCACAGTACATCTAACACAAGAAAATATTCATGTTAAAGTAATAATTAAAAGTTAGAGCTTTACATATTACTAGTATTTCAAATATAAAAATAATTGTATCACCAATGTTATATCTTTGTTACAATGAATACAATTTAAACTTTTTATTGTGTAAAGGTCCCGAATCACTGATATATAATAAGTTAATAATAAAATATTACCTTTTATATCCGTCAAGTGATCCACTGAATGCGGAAAAACACACTACCGCGGTTTCAGATGAATATCACTCATCAATCTTCAGATGATTATCACTCCTATGAGGTCGTAATGAACATTAAACAACTGTTAAACATATAACAGTACAAAAAACAAAACCACACAAACAACGAATACATTTACACAATTTTGAGCACTTGTCTCATGTAGTCATCATGGATGCCACCGAATTTATCTACACTCTATCTATACAGGGTGATTTTTGAAAACTTACCACCTCTATTACTTAAAAAAAACGGTAAGAGATTTGTAAAATCTGATTATTCACAGTCAGGGGATACCTTAGAAAACCTGCCAAGTCAGACCTAAGGTCAAGATCCCCTCCAAACATCGGTGATAATCCCGACTCCTATATAAAGTCATTGGGTACTTTCAATGCAGTGTCAAATATTATGTTGGAATTAAACAATAACTTATCATTTAGGACATTATGGTTCCAGTTTTACTGCCTTATAAATCTCAAATTCTTCAAATACGCTCATGTATTTTCTTTTATCACAAAATTTTAATACCTACATGTTAGTTTGTAAGTCCATGTAGGCCTATTTATGATCGGAGTCAATTAGGTGTGCAGCAAAATTAGATGTTATTGAAGTAGGTTTAGATTTCGGCAAATGTTCCTTGAATCCCTTCCCAAATGAACGACCGGTTTGTCCTATATAATATTTAGGACAGTCGTCACAATTTAATTTGTAAACTCCAGTACACTCAGCTAAGTTTTTGATACAAACTTTATGTTGTAATTTGTCTGTAATTTATTGTTTGTGGAGTAAATTAAGGTGGAATTGTTTTTAGCTAATTCATTGTGCAAAGTATGATTAAAAAAACTGCCAAACTCTGTGGAGATAAACTTCTTCTTTATAAATACACGGACTTACAAACTAACATGGAGGTATTCAAATTTTGTGATAAAAGTAAATTCATGAGTGTATTTAAAGAATTTGAGATTTATAAGGCAGAAAAAAATATTTTATGGAACCGCATAATGTCCTAAATGATAAGTTATTGTTTAATTCCAACATAATATTTGACACTGCATTGAAAGCACCCAATGACTTTCATTAGGAGTGGGGATTATCACCGATGTTTGGAGGGGATGTTGGGGAGGGGATGTTAGTTCTGACTTGGTATCTGTGATGACTACATGAGACAAGTGCTCAAAATTGTGTAAATGTATACGTTGTTTGTGTGTTTTTGTTTTTTTGTACTGTTATATGTTTAACAGTTGTTTAATATTCATGATGACCTCATAGGAGTAATAATTTCACCTGAAGATGGATGAGTGATATTCATCTGAAACCGCGGTAGCGTGTTTTTTCGCATTCAGTGGATCACTTGACAGACATAAAAGGTAATACTTTATTATTAACTTACTAAACTTTTTACATCAAATTTAGCATTAGTAAAATCAAGTTAAGAGAAAATTATTAAAAAAAACAATTTTATATAAGCATACAGTAAACTCCAATTATCCAAATTAATTATAGTTGGACCTGTTTCGGATACTCAAATATTTGGGTAATTGGGGGCCTATAGCTTGGAAATCAACCAAAAAAGCCGTTTCAGATAACAATTTTTTGGTTAATCCATGAGCAACTAACACTACAGTTTTGAAAGGGTTTGAAGGTCAAATGAATTCAAAAATTACTTTGTAGGCTACACTTTATGGTTTTATAGAATTACAGAACATCAATATACAGCATAACTGTACTTAATAGTTTGTAGCATTTGAATTACTCACTAAAAAAACTTAATAATTTTTGTTTGTTTCTTGCATCCTTTTCAAATATGTTTGATAAAAGATTGCATATTACACTATCAAATATTTCATCAAAGGTCTTTGACAAAGAACTTTGACAGTGTAATACAGGCCTAAGCCATGTTATCCATACGACAGTCTCAGCAATAATAGCCAACTAAAACACATCAACTCCCATGTAATGCTCGGTCAGTTGACGCAACCCGCATGACAATAAACATGATATTCCCTGTAATGGTAGTAGCATGTCTATTCTCCCGTAAAACCTGTACTGCACGGTGAACGTGGAATCGAGTGTAGACTAGTAAGTGTTCAGTGCAATGATTCATAAATATGTTTGAAACGCGGGAGCAAGAGGGGTAGGTAATGTCTCGGCACTATGAGTCATCGAAGGAAATGCATTTCCTTTCCGACTTTCACTGAACCTGTTCATAAGTCGATGAACGTTGTAGGCTATAGAGCTGACATTAGCCGATTTCCCCGCACAATATTTACACATTAACATGTCAAGACGTTTATATTATTTATGAAATCCACCTATTCCAAATTCCCGCTAAACCGAACAGTGTTTGGTCCCAATTAGTTTGGATTAGCTGGACTCTACTGTACTTATATCTTCTGGAAAAATATGATTCATACGGCCAAGTTCAGGATGCCGTCAAAATCATTGTTATCAATCAACATTTTTCTCTTCTTCAATAATCTAACTGATATATAGCTACAGTAATGTAATAGATGTTAACAAAATAAATTGGTAAAATGACACTATAGTTATGCCCTCTAACCTACTATTACAAATTTTAGTACCTTTTACTTTCTCACTATACTATAGTATAGAGAAAGTATAGTGATCGCAAAAAAAATCGATGTTGAGATTTTTGTGGAAATATCCGTTTTGGGACCCCCTGAGTCCAAAAAAGTGGTTTTTACAAAATGTCTGTCTGTATGTCTGTATGTATGTATGTCTGTATGTCTGTATGTATGTCTGTATGTCTGTATGTATACAAAGCTAGAGAGAAAACTATTCGATCGATTTCAACCAAATTTGCACCAGACATGTCCAGTACGCCTGTATAGATGCACGAAAAAGGGTTTTGAACAATTTTGAAAAACAACCCCCTTTTTGGCCAAAAAATCAGTTATTATTTTTTTATAAAAAAACGGCTCTAACGATTTTGATAAAATTTGGCTTATTTGTAGCCTTTAATGTGCCCTACCATATACAGAAACCCGCATCTTTCTAAATATTCTCGTTCAGCTAATAATAATAACTGTTTTTTGGGGTTTTTTTGGCCATAAAGCGGGTTGTTTTAAAAAAAATTTCAAAACCATTTTACGTGCATCTATGAAGACCTAATTGACGTGTTTGGTGCAAATTTTTTCGCAATCGATCGAATAGTTTTCTCTCTAGATAATAATAATAATAATGTTTATTAGTTAATCTCCAACTTTAATAAAAAAAACTCTCCTACACCACCCTACAAGTCACAGTGAATCTGTTTAGTAATTTAAATGTATTTGTGAGAAAGTATGTGCCAGTTCCTGGTACCGTTTATTTTTAGAAAATTTAAGTATTGGTAAAAACCTATAAAAAAATATGTATACAAACTGGCAACTAACTATAAGTTAAGGTGGCTTTACATGACGCTAGTAACTTGTACAAGTCACTAAAACCGAGTACTTCACTCTAGTACTCGCCTTGTGTAAATTGGTGTCCTGCATTGCAGTAGAGTACTGGCTGCGAGTGTCCATGCCAGTCGAGCGATTAGAAAGCAATCCTATTTACTGGAACGAGTTGGTTCCCTCACCAATACTTCCCCCACATAATACTCGAATTTATGACGTATTATCACAGTTGAGAGACCGATTATAAGATTCGAGTAACACATATTAATATAGACTTCGGCGTGAATCCTGGCACTTGACCTAGTTCTGGCGCAATGGGCCGGGGGTGTGGGGAAAGGACGGAAATGGAGAAAAAAACATTTTAACTCACTGTTTTGGAACTGGTTTATCTATAGGCTACCCGCCGGGAGTACTGATGTTTTTAGTCATGTTAGTAGAGGTTTGCTCAAGTGTATCTTACGCGCCGGTATCTGTAAGTAAAAGTGGTTAGTTTAGTGATCCTCTAAAGCCAGCTCCTTAACCCTAGAACTGGCGTTAAAGCTAAAATTGAAAAGCCCGTTTATAGCGTTTTGCAAGCATATTTTTAAAAATTCGCCAAAAATAGTAAATGAACCCCAATCCAAAAGTGTTCTATGGAAAAGCTATGGATAGCTTTTATTTAGAAGAAATTTCAAAGAATTCAAGTATGCCACTAAAAATTAGTTTCTTTTGAAATTTTAAAAGTTATTAGCTTAGAAAGCAAAAAATGTTTAGTAACGGAAGGAAAAAACAACTTTATGCCTACATAAAAAATAGTACTGTAAAACATTTTTGTTAGGCTATTTTTTTTTCAAAATACACAAAAGTTTTATAATTTAGTTCTAAATAGAAATATGTAAAAATGTATTTCAATTTCACAATTGTTTAGTTCAAAATAACACTTTGAACGTTTTTACTACATAACTTGCAAATCATGACTAAGTTCAAAGTGACTAGGCCTAAACATTTTTTACTTCAAACAATGTTTTTTTTATACCAAAAATTTGAGAATGAAATGTAGAATCGAATAGCATTCTACCCAGTTTCAAATAACTTTACATTTTGTAATGAAAAATCAAAATATCAAATCGGCAATTTAACCTTAAACCTTATTTCTAGGCTATCTTATTTCTTCACTTACCGTTTTATTAGAACATTGTTATAAGCCTAATTTCACTCAAACACAATCTACACTTATTTATTTATAACTAAAACACAATATAACACTATTTTATAAACTGTAATGACCATAAAATAACACAAAACAAATGTTATAACTGAAGTCAACTACGACGGGCGACGTTCTGAAATCTGTTCAGTTGTAAAGCTTTGTTGTACCAATAATAATTTAGGTACGTACCTTTTTAAAAACGTCAATTCCTATTCCTGTTCTTTGTTCTAGATGACCGGTTTCGATCTTTTGTTTCAGATCATTTTCAAATCTTCTTACACTTATATAAAAGTTCTGTTCAGCTGAACATCGTTGAAATACACATAACACTTATAGGAACACAAAACACATCACAAAACGTTTAAAAAATATGTTTTAAAAAAAGGTAAAAGTCATATAGTCATTCACTAGTGAATCCGTAAAGGACATGTCCTACACTGCGAGTCCGAGTCCGAGAGTTTGGAAAGGCACATTATCAGTCCCCCTCCCTCCTTTCACCTTATTTCAAAATGTCTATGTTCCCAGAATATTTATTTAAAAGATTAAAAATGGGGTTTGAATTAAATTTTTGTTTATCATTTAAGACATTATCAGTGTGTTTTTTAGGGCTTTGTATATTTCATACCTCTACTCTTCAAGAGTGTCCATTTTGCGGTACGTTTTTTAAAAAGGTACGTACCTACATTATTATTCGTACAACCTATTCCGGAGGCTAAAATACCAAAAATGTATATATTTGTTGTACCAACCTATGAAATCTAAATGTATTGAATTGTACATAGATAAAAAACTGTGTCCAAGTTCTCTTTTTAAAACCATATATTGTACATTTTAGGGATATATCGAATAAGACGGTAAGAATCGATTCTAAACAGGCTTGCGTATTGGCCAAATCTATGACCAATTACAAGCTTTTACCGTATATCCTGTAGAACAGCTGTTTTCAAAGTAAAATGTGATTTGAAGACACTGTTTTAAAGAGAATCGTCTGCTGAATTCAATGCTGTTATTATGATCTTCTTCATAAATGACATCTGTGAGGTGTTGAAAACCGTTGAAAATGAGACAAAGTCTTGACAGTATACGGGGTTCATTGACACGTGAATCACAGCTGATTTGCATACTAAAATTTTGAAACGGTGATTACGTATGTAAATATACGTTTTACGAAAAAGTTTTAAATACAAAAACTAAAGTTTAATTGATTAGCTTTCCAACAGTGCCGGTTTTATTACGATTGGATAATTTTAAGTGTATTAAATAACGGAATATGCAAATTTATGCAAATTCTCGCTATTGTTCGAGCTTGTTGCGTTCTACGCCCGAGAGAGCGTCCCAAAGTGCAGTCTGCCATTTACAGGGTTAAGCATACTTGAGGCCCCACGGGCAGACTTCTAGCCACCAATTTTCTTACCCATATTCTTGTTGGCACGTTTTCTTCTGATTCGATTATTTCAATCAATTTTTCACATAACACTTAAATACACGTCTTTAAACTCTTTTTGCAAGAAAATACGAGAAAAAACTCGACTACTAGAAATAGCTTTTAAACCGAGGCGTCTAGGCGTTAAAAAATTTGTTTAATGTGTAGACGCACTATCCTTATGAAACACTCGTCTTGAGTACTTGCCCTAGTGACTCGTACCCATTACTAGCGTTGTGTAAAGCCGCCTTTAGTTTAGTTTGGCATTGCAAGTTAGAGGGTGTATACCGCAAATTTACCAAAAACAAATGAACATTTGGTCTCTCTAGCACACAGGAACAACTCACACGAATGCTTGGAATATTTCAAGATGCAGTAACCAGTGCGTCAATTTACTTTAGAACACCTGCAATTTTTTTAGGAAACAGAATATTGTACCAACCTAAGCACATTGTACTATTGAATGACTGGTAAATATTTTCTGAATAGGTATTATAAAAACTTCAGGCTATTTTTTCCTTTTTAATGCAAAAAGGGAAGGTGCTCTAATGTAAACTTTAGCAGCACCACATTTACTAAATTGGTGCAGTTTGAATTGAGTACCTACAGTATATTAAAAGTATACATATAACCTGTCACAGAATTTCCAACAATAAAACGTTCACTGAACTTAGCAAGGAAATTTATAAAAGTTATGATATTTAAAATGAAAATTAATTTCTTAATCGTTTGATCGTTTGTAGCTACTATCAACAACCCTTGTTCATAAATCTATTGTCAAGGCAAGACACTATTCGGCCCTAGGCTAACTTAGGGCAACAGAAATGCAAGAATAATAAAAAAAACCTAAAAGGTTCTAACCTATAGTATCTAGTCACAGTATGTTTACCTGTATTCAAAATTTAACAGTAGAATATAAAACAACGTCGTTGTCTGCAAAAATATTAGGCTAGGGTCGAATAGTAAACTTATGCCCAAAACAGTTTTAAAACTAGATCAGAATTTTATTAGTGTTACATTGTTAGTAGCCAAGATCCTAAGTATTTTAAAATTAAATTTTACCTGGTTTCCTATTTGGATAAAAGGTTCATGCGATTCAAACCCAATAATTTTTATTGTTGAGGCAGAATCAAACAATTCATCATCTAATACGGAATCAAACTGAGCATAAACTAAAACTTCTTCTTCGTCATATTCATCATTTCCTTCAAAAGTAGTGCCTTTTTCTGCCATATTTATATATAGGCTAATTATCTGCAATAACAACCAATTCTGATAATTCCATGAATTTTTTTAATGGCAAATTAAAACTGACCTAAAAAAACTAAAACGTTATAGGTTAGAAAATTTAAATTAAACTGCGTGTGCGTTTAAGGCTAAACATCCCTGAAAAAGTTGTGTTTTTGGCCCGATAGATGGCAGCACCTCTGCGGCAAATTTGTACTACGAATAATTTCCGTAATTATTATCCGATTTTTGTTTTTTAAGTTATTTTGTAAATGATATGAATAAAACATTCACGCTATTGTGCTGATTTAAAAATAAAATTATTTATAAAAAAGTTTTATACAGATTTTTTTGGCTGTAATATTTTGTTTAAATCGCAGGTAGTCATTTTGTAAATACAAATTTTAAAAGAATTTTGCCGTTTTCAGATATTAAATCGGTCAAATTTAATGGTCGTATCGGAATCGTTTTTTAAAGATATTATCATTATTTCTCTCACGCTCCGGACCCCTCCTCCCGCCGCGTATCGCACCATCCCCCCCAGCACAGCCCAGCCAGCCGCTCTGCCCGGCCCTGCAACTGTAGCGTTCGTCAACTCACTCACTACTCGCATTCATACTCTGGCCGGACACACTTACTAGACTAGACTACTGATTACGACAGGTGTTTGTTATCTGTTAAAAAGTATTTTCTGTAAGTCGAAAAGAGATATCTAGAATAAATATAGAAAAATATACAGTAGTTCAAATTAAAGGATTTATGAAAGTAGGCCTATATACAGGTTCTTTGGCCATACATTATTCAATAACACCAGGGTATGAATAATATTACCCTATAACGTTAGTTATTTGTTTCAAATAAAACTTAAATTTTAATACATGAAAACGAGAAATAAATAAAAAAATGAATAGTGCAAAATACCATTTATTACACGTGACAGTTATAAAATGGACTGTTTCAATAATACAATAAACCTTTTTTCAAGGATATACACATACGGTACATATTTTTATCTTTAATACCATTTGGCCATTAATGTTTCGCCATTGAACTCCGCAAGAGAAATGTTTGGTTCACGTATTGGCATACTGCTTAAACAATCAAAATGCTTAATTGAGAATTTTTCCTAAAGTAATAAGTTATTACCATGGTCATCATTCGTTTTGCCAAAAAACCCATTTTATTCTAGCCTATTGCAGCAAACCTATACGTTCTCAGTCACTCTGAAAAAAAGTAGGTATATTGATAAGTTTAAAAAAACCTTGAAACTTGTAGAAATGAAAGAAATGAAACTAGTATTTCAGGCATTCTAGCTTAAAGTAAGGCTGAGGTGTAAAAAATAAAATATAATATAATTCAATATGTTGCATGTCAAGGTGAAAAGTTCTACTTTAATAATATGTTTAACATTTTTAGCAAATTTTGATATTTGTAATTAGTTTAAGTTCTTTGTTCTGTGAGTATCAACAGCTATCCTCCGGAACTGTTTTTTCTGTGAACTTAGCAGCACTACAATAAATATGAAACAGCTGATCTAGTGATTGAAGTTGCTACAGAAGATAGCTGAAAGACTTCTCTAACTATTACTATTAATGCCATAATTTAAGATAATATATTGTCTTTTCATTTGTAATTTGCCTTTAAACTTAAGTAATACGTGATGTGACACCCGTTACATTTTTTTAACATAAGTTAGTATTACAAAATGAACAAACACCTTAGGAAAATACTTTTACTGTAAAAGTAAGAGGTTTTGTTTCCCTAATGTTTTGGTATTATTATTTAAATTTTAGTTTTATAATTTAATGAGTAATTCGCGTAACGGGTGTTACATAATTTAATGTAACGGGTGTTACAATTCAACACAACTCACAACCATTCAGTGTTTAGTATATTTATATTCATTTTAAGTAGAATTTAAATACATAGCCCTATTGAGAGTTTATTAATTTTGGTAGCAACACTTAAAAAGTTTAGAATGATATGTTATTTTAAATAAAATTGAACACGATAACACCTTCAAATTTCATACTGCGAATTTCCTATTTGTAATTCCAGAATCAATCTTTTAACATATTTACTGGGCAATAAATGTTATGCGTATCAAATGATTTTATTTATCTTTAAAGTTTTAATTCTATTACTATTACACCTCATAAATTTTTTTCTCGCGATAAAATGATGAGTGACGTTGTAAAGTGTCAGCAGCATTTGCAAAAAGCCAGAGAGTGAGATAAAAAAAGAAGAGAAGAGAACAATACACTAAAAGAAGAACAACTTGAAAAGATCCAAAGCAGAGTAAAAAAATGTAGGGAGAAAAATAAGAAGCGCAATTATCATCAATATCTCAGATTTCGCTGGGATATTAAATATCATATTCTGAGAGATGACAAATTTAAGAATATTTTTGGCAAATTACAACAACCTACAGTAGCCCAAAGGACATTTTACAATTCTTTACGAGTTTCAACTAGCAGTTGATATTTTTGAAAAATGAATGCGCTTATGAAGTTCCAAATTGTTAATTCTAGAATTGTATTTAGCGATTTTTTGTTTTTATTTAAAGTTTTAGGCCTATTATATTAATTCTTGATAGGGGCATATATAAGACTGATCTTTAGTAAGTCTAATTCATAATAGGCCCTAAGGCATGGTATAAAAAGTAACTGAACTATATCCATGTAATGTATTAAGTATATATTTGTTAAATATAAGTTTTTTTATGAAATATGAGTTTTTATTTCTTATAGTGATCAAAGAAACCTCAATTATACTTCTTGTTGTTATTTGACACCTTATTATTATATAATATATGTTAAAAATCTTAATTTTAGCAACTGCGTATATTATGACTCAATTACTGTTCAATATTTACATACAAAACTGTAGATTTTTGTAGTCACTTATCATGAATGCAGTAGAATTGTTTATTCAGCTCATAATAAATTAATTACTTTCAGTGGAATTAAATAAAGTAGACAGTATGACTTTAATATAAATGTATAAAGGAGATCAAAGAGGATGCATGGATGTTTGTTTGTTTGTATGTATCTTTTACCTATGAACTTAGTACATTGTTTGTTTTCACTGAAAGTTCATTGAGGGTTGAACTTATTATATATATTATAACTACTGTACCCCAAATCGTGTCGCAGGTAAATCAGGAACAATATTGAATTATTTTTTTATATTCGTTAACATTTACTAAAAGTCATTATACATTCCCTCTTTACGAAACGTTTATCAGGGTGTTATTTAAACAAGAATCTTATCCAGAAGAACCAAATTATGTTTTTATAATACTGTACTAATACTAACATCCGAGATTTAGCAGCGAGCAGAGCGAGAGGCAGTCTGCGCTTCTTCCTCTTCGTTGAAAGCCGAAGTTGCTTTTTAGATTTTGTTGTTCCTCGGCGATTCATTGAGAAAACAAATGTTAAACGAAATAACGTTCTCAATAACAATAATTACAAGACGACGCAATAGTACAACAAATAAGAATCGCGGGGAGCACATGGATGGAAGCGCGGGAAACCGACATCCAAATGTATACAAGCAACATCTGAGACGCGTGGTTGGGGGATAGTTGGCGCGAGTGAGTCACACCGGCACTGCACCTGCTTCGTGTCACTCTCGCGTTTGTTCTCATTACTGTAATTGTTTAAACAACGATACCGACTAAACCAGCAAGGTGATTTTAAAAATTAAAAGTGTAAAATTAATTAAAAATTATTGTCTTCAAAATGACTACCTGCGATTTGCATTTTTCGTTTTGTAACACAATTATTTTATTATTATTTTTTAAACCAGCAACTTAATTAAAATTTAGCTTCATTGGCGTGAATTCTAATATTATTCCGTTCACAAATCAGTTTTGCAAATGAACATCTGACGAAAATTCCACCAATAAACACCAATACAAAATGACTCCATTTTGGTGCTGCGCCGTGGTGGCAGAATTTGGAACTAATCCTGGGATGTTTAGCCTTAACATGTTGTCGTCAATTTACTTCCGGTTCCCACTTCGCACTTCCTTTTTTACCAGCAACTATTTTATAAACAGAATGAAACCAATGAAGTAGGCGCCCTGAACTTAGCCCTATGATAGCCTACGGGATAGAGACAGTGTGGTCAACGGACGTCTTGTTTTCTATTGGCTGCGCCATATTGTTTCCATTTTTCTGCTTACTGTAATGTTATTTAAATAGGAATTAGTTCTTTTCGTGATATTACTGCTGTTATTTCATTGTTTTTCTTGTTTTTTTGTATGGGTTTTCGTAGTTTATGATTTAATTATTAAGTTTATTAAATAGTTCAGTTGTAATTTAGTGTTAACTTAGTGAAAACTGAAATTACAGTCTATAGATAACTGGCCCTTTTAGTGGTTTTGACAGTATTAAGTACAAGTATTAAGATGACAAAATGTAAATAGTGATGTAAACCTAAAATAAAGTTTGTACGCAATTATTTTTCATTGTATATGATTGTATTTATTATTTTCACTCCTCCCATTAACCTTCTTTCTGGCAAAGAGTAGCCTACCTGGAGTACTATTTTAGCAATAATTAAGTTATATTATATATCATTGTACTCAGGAGATTCTTCAAATTTATTTGGTACATGGTTTATTACATTATAGTCTACTTTTATCTCTTGTCACTCACTGTAGACTATTATTAATTGCTTGAATGCGTGAAAACTATAACTGGGTCTACCTATTTCTTTCTGTAGGCCTAATAGCCAACTTACAAAATAATGTGGTAGGTAGTCCTAATATATTTTTGTTTATAATAAATTAGGCTTCGTTGTATGCCTTTTTGGAACATATTTAGTTTGTTTTAACCTTTTAAGGTAAAATTTACAATATGCCTACTCGCCATATTTTTTTATTTTCAATACGGTAGCCTACTTACTAAATAATGTGTTTACTATATTTTTGTGTAGGCCTATTTAGAATATATTAGGCTTTATTTTATGCCTTGTCGAAAACATATTTTGTGTTTTTATAAACTTTTTTACTCGTGGAAAAACTAATAGGCCTACTATTTTTTAGAAGACAAAATATATATAAAACAACGCACAAAATTACACTTGATGTTATTTTTGGGTAGTATATATGTATCCTTTATAATATAGTTTAGAAACCCTAATTTTGCATTTTAACGTATTCATACATTTTTTAAATACGTAAACTTTTGAATTTTGCTGAAATTTAATATTTTTCTTCCAAAAATGTATTTTAGGAAAAACATATTTTTTTAATTGTTTCTTTTAAAACAGATTTTTTACATTTTCAAATTTTGAATTTATAATTTAAAAAACTTTAGATATTTTTAAAGGGCCAACTTTTGACATTTCAATGGGCTAAATGTACTATGGTCCATTTGTTCCATTTGTACTAAACTACTCAAATTGTTGTTTATAATTGTTAAAAATTCAACTACACAGAAATATTGCATGTACTTTTCTTATGAAGAAAAATAATAATAGTATATACTTCACTAAATTTAATTAGATATATAGATGTTTAAATGACAATGTGCACGAGTAGTAAAAAAGTGCCAGCCGGTATTTTCTGTATTCATTCATTTAGTGAAGAAAATATATCGAAAAAAATGGTTTATACTTGACAATTTTTGTGACAATGTATTAATCCAATTGCATAAGAACAATTTTGAAGCGGTAATTGGAGTTAAATGCGAAAAATAGTCCCTACGCTAATATAAACCCGTGTTGAGTTGGAAACAATATGGCGGCCAGCGCTCGTTGGCCACACTGTCTCTAGCCTACGGTAGCTCTAGCGCTACAAACCTTTCAAAAAAACATGTATCCTGTCTTTATATTTTTCCTGTATTTAATAAAATATTAGTATAAAGTAATTTTTAATATGTATGAATACAATATTGTTTATAAAGATTAATGACTGCATTTGTGTAAAAATTCAATAATTAACGTTAAATATGCGTCATAAGTCGAAAATCTCGCGAAATTAAATACTTTCTTTAAGCTGTTGTATTGAACAAAATAATTACTCAATACTCAATATTAACCAAACTTGGTAAACATATAATAAATGTAGGTGATTGTGTGTATTGCATAATTTTTTTAAGAAATTCTAGGATTGCCTCTGAGAAAATTAGCCTTGAATATGCGAAAATCTCGCGGAATTACATAAATTCTTTATACACTTGTACTGAACAAAATAATTGCTCAATATTAACTTATTATCTCTGATATTAACCAAACTTGGTAAACATGTACTATAGGTAAGTGCATGAATTATACATTATTTTAAATAAATTCGCAGAATGCTTCTTTGAGAAAATTAGCTTTGAATATGCTTCAAAAGTCGGAAATCACGCGTAATATAATACCTTTTTTAAAAACTGTTATTGAACAAAGTAATTGCTCAAAGTTAACCGAACTCTGTAAACATATTATAATATTACTAATTTTCTAATAGCCCACACGTTGTGGTGCCAAAATTTATAATCACAATAACTCTCCTTATCGGAATCGATTTTAAGTTTCTATAAATAGGCATTACTAAAAAATGGAAACATAGACTACATTTAATTATGACCAAGAATTACATTTATACCTTTAAATCTTTACACATCTATATAAATTAACACTGTTGGGTTCCTCTAAATTGTCTATTAAAACTGATTCTACTATAAAGTCTATCTATCTGCCACCGGCTTTACTCAGTTTATTCAATAAAATTGTTACCGTATGTTATTATTTATTCACAATTGTAAATTTAATAAATAAATATATCTCGGGCAAGAGGTTATCGGCCGTATTTGGATAATCTTTATTCACTGCATGCAATCATGTTACGAATTCGAAGTACAAAATTGAATATAAATACACAAGAATAAAAATGGTTATAGTTTATAATGTTCAAAGTTTACCAGTTTGGCAAGGCAACTTAAGAGGGCACTGCACTCAGCCAGCCAGCCAGCCGCTTGAGGTTGGCTTTTAACATAGGAACATAGTTTAAATCGGCGTTATATGATGAATAACACCTTAAATAAAGTAAAACTTCACTATCAAATCATATAATTACATATCTCATTGCTTATAAACCTCTTAAAAATAATTATTTCTATAAATGAATTTTTTATTATTAAAAGAAAGAAATAAGTTTTCCATAAGAGGAAGGCTAAATTTTACTGATGTTTGATTAGAAATAAAAGTTCACTATGACTATCGATATTGTAGAAAATTATACAGTTTTAAAGTACGTTTCTTTAATAATGTTTCCGCAGAGATAAAAAAGTAGTTTTCATACAAAATGTATTTAAAAAAACTGATTTTCCAGTACCTTACATTATCAATCACAATATCGATGTGCAAGGAGTTCGCCGTGTTTCCAATAGAGCGCAGTAGTGTTGTGCCGATGCGCAGAAGAGTTTCTTTCTTCTTGCGCATCTACTGTGAATTATTCGATGATGTTTTGTTTTGTTTTGTTTTGTTTGTATAAACCTTTTTTATTATTTACTTTTAAAAGCACAAGTAACTTAAAAAAGTATAGTTTTAGGCCTTTTTAGAATTTTTATCAAAACGCTTGAGTGGATCAGCTGCAGATCAGTCAATTTTTTTAAATATAGTTTTTAAAATAAGTATAGCAAAAAACAATTGTGTTCGTAACTTCTGTACCAATTATTAAATCGATATGTCAATTAAGTCGATTATTCAATCGATATTAAGAGTCGTTGAATCCAAAAGTGTTATAGTTAAAACAAGATTGGTAAAACAGAAGACTATTTTGAAGCGCCTCGTTTTTTAAAATAACATGACAAAAATCGTTCATACTTACTAAGAATATTTATACTGGTGTATTCAACTTGTAAAACAAATTTTATGTTGATATTCCAAAAAATTACAAAACTGGAGCCGATTTAAATTAGTTCGTGTGTCCGGTACTCCTAAAATCGAGAAACCCATTGATAAGTCAAGTGGCTCCAAGGTCTCTAGAGACCTTGAAGTGGCTCTAGATCGGGTCATTTTCAAGATAACAAGCTGAGACTCAGCGTAAGTGTTTAAAATATATACTTTAACTTCTATGTCAAGTTTCAATTCGATATATTAAAATTCGGCCAATTTAGAATGACCCAACGCTTCATATATGAATGAGATTTCAACTTATAGTGATTTCCCCTGCTGCAAAATACATACCTGCATTATCGATTTTTTTCCAGACAAACCATTACTCGGAGGAAATTTAATATATATGACCTTTTTATTCAAAAATACCTCCCCTACACGGTGGTATTTTTAATTTTTCTCTATCTTTATCTCAGCTCGAAATATTAAGGATAATCGAAAAAAATGATAATCGATTTTTTTTTTCGACTTTGGGAAATCGATAGACTGGTTATTTTTTTTTATGTTAATCTACATACTTTAAGGTACTTATAAAAAAAATCAGTCGTATTTTGCAAATTACTGGTAGTTTTAACCTATACCGATTGGGCTAAGTCTGTACCAGAGATAATAATGTTCTATACTATGCTATTGAAAATATGATGTCACTGAAAGGTCTAATCTACTGATCTATAACAGCTGGAGAAACAGCTGGAGTAACACAACATCGATTAGATTGCTTCTGCTACTGCTTAGTAATAATAGTAATTGACTGTATTTTGTACGACTTGTATTATTGGTGTGTTTGTATTTTGTCATTCAAAACTTTACACTCAGTTTCAAAGTATTAGCAGTTTTTGAAATTTTATTTAGATTTTGTTCAATATTTAAGCTTAGACTTTGTTTTCTGTTTAAAGAATAATAAGGAAATACTTCATAAAAACTTCTTGGAATGTGAGATGTCCAAGTTCTGTATAAACAATTCATTATTTTATCTTTGCACTGCACTTGAAAACTTGCAGTTAAGCATTTCCGCAAATACTAATCATCTATAGTGTTTAGAAATAAAATAAATAACAATAATATTAATAGGACATGGCAAGTGATAGGGAAGTACTAAGGGAAATATGGGAAGGCAGATTACCTGTATGTTTTCAATTAAATCCTGAAGAAGTTAATGATCTTCAAGCTCCAGAACCATATTATTTAATGATTCCTAGACTGAGTTATTTTCCACTTGTTACAGATAAGGTAAGGCATAGATGATTTTCTATGAACATTATTTATTTAATTTTAATAATTGTAAAAATTGGCCTGTAAGTTAATTGTAATACTTTTTACACTTAGGCCTGTCAATAATTGTAGATCTTTTGGTGAACTTTGAGAATACCTTTTGGGCGGAACTTTACTATTCGACTCTAGGCTAACCTAAAGCTAACAGAAATGCAAAAATAATAATTAAAAAAATACCTAAAAGGTTCTAACCTAACCTATTTAGTCACAGTATGTTTACCTGTATTTAACATTTAACAGTAGAATGTAAAACATCGTCGTTGTCTGCAAAAATTTTAGGCTAGAGTCGAATAGTAAAGTTACGCCTACCTTTTGAAATAGCAGGTAAGCCTTCAGAATAGCACAACCTTTTTTTAGGGAAGTAAGAAGTGCTACCTATTTGTTCATGTTTACAAACTGAAAATATACTGTGACAAGTCTGTAAGTTAGTTTTTTGTTTTTTGCAGATGTAGGCTAACCAGTCATATATGAATAGGCCTAGGTATTCTACAATTTCTAGATACTAGTTGAGAGACGGGTAACCATGAAAACAGTTATTTTTGTATACGGTACTGTATTCTGAAACTTCAGAAACATTACTGCCTATATCATTTTAATTTTCAATTGAAAATGTATTTCCATAGATTTTTTTCCAATATCTTAATTCATAATCTCATAGAACTCGGCGCAAATTTACTATTCGACCCTAGGCTAACCTATGGCAACAGAAATGCATGAATAATAAAAAAATAGCCTAAAGGTTCTAACCTATAGTATTTAATTAAGTATGTTTACCTGTATTCAACATTTTACAGTAGAATGTAAACTTCGTCTGCAAAAATATCAGCCTAGGATCGAATAATAAATTTATGCCTAGAACTCAATGTTACTGCATTGGCAAACCTATAAATTAAAAATTTTAATCAAGTATATAAAATTTTACTTCATTAAGATATATGACGAAAGTTTATATTACGACCGTACGCCATATTGTGGCAGAGGTGCGAACGTAGCCTATACACAAGAAAATGCTCTTGATATGTAATTGTAATGTTCAATTCTATTTCTAAACGTCTTAAATGAATGAATACAGAAAATATATTTAACAAAATTTATTGTAGGCCTACGGTAATTAATTATAAACAGAAAATAAAACACCTTAAACTCAATACACAACTTATTCAACTCAAGAAGTAATAAACGTACCTTTTCAATGACATCAGACTGCGCGTACGAATGTAAATAAACACTTTTGCTGGACTCCTCTATTCCTACAACTTAACATCATTCAATAAAATACATATTATACAACAAAGCAGGTAAAACATATGCATTTAACACTACCTGCATTGCCACATTAGATTGGCAGCACTAAGGCACTAGGGTACTCTATTTCCTAAAATAAAAGGTTGTTGTCTATTAACATATCAGCTGAAGGTCACAAAGTAAATGTACGCCAAATATATTAATTTAATTTTTATTTAAAGGCGAAAAACCTTAACGGTTATTATCGCCTGTAAAATATATTAATACAATACATACGCTTATATATATGCTGTCCTTACTTTGCTCCCTCTTCTTCTAGTGATATATTTGCCTTCTTTTTGTTATGCTAACTTGTTAAAAATGTATTCCCATAGCAGCCTATATGAAATTGTTTTTTTATTAAATTATGTATTTAAAATCAAGGCCTAGCCTATGCTTAAACTAACCTCTCTTCTCCTTCTAGTGCCATATACCCATTTGTTAGTCTAACTTGTTGCAATTATATTTAACTGAAAATTCATGGTACAAAAAATGAGTAGGCCTACTTCATTTAGCATCGATGTTATCCCTCATTTTATTTGTATGCTCAATTTGTTCATGCAGTGCAGTATGTGTCTCTGTTGCAATGCAAGGTAGGCAAATTGATTTAGTATTGTAGACTATTGGCCATTTAACATGAAAAAACAGTGACAATGTCAGCCCTACTCTCTCGTTCCTATTAAAACGTCATCGTCTATGATGATATTAAAAAGAAGACTTATCATAAACTTACAAACTGCATTGACTTTTAGAAGCAAATTCCCATTGCTTACTAAAGAAACAAATCATACAAAGTGCAGCTTCATGATAGTTAATAATCAGCCAGTTTTATTAGATTTAGTCTAATCTAACATGATCCGTAATAAGTTAAGACACTTCATTTCAGCCATAATCATACATTGGTAAAATTAAATTAAATATAACTCTTTGAATCCTCTAGCCTGGACTTTACATTTTACTCTGCATTACATTCCTAGTTATGATTCTGTTCTTTTTTCAGGTTTGTTTTATGTTTCCAGGTTCAAATAATGCTACTGCACTTGTTTTTTTTTGTGTTACAGTTACTTCTTCAGTTCCTCATTAGTCTTAAGTGCTCAAAGCATAGTTATAAAGAAAAAATTTGGAAATAACTATATAACTTCCATATTTGTCCACCCATTTCATTTTGATGGATGATGCAAAACCATAAATTAGGCCTAGGCCTATTATACAATTTATTAATTAGTGTATCAATTAAAAAAATTTAATTGTGATTTAGGTAAGGAAACATTTTCAAAAGCATATACGTCCTGACCAAAATGATGCAGAAATGTGGCTTGATTTTAACGGACAAGCTCTTAAATGGTGAGTTATATATATCATCTGCATATTAATATAATGCAATAATAATTTATTTGAAAATAAATTTTTTCATGCTAATCCCACAACTAATATTTTTAAGTAAAGGTGTATGATATATATATATTCACATTTTCTCCAGTAGCCTACCTTAGACAAATTTTATTTTGAGAAAAATCATTTTTATAATCTTAAATTAAATGTTTTGCACAGTAATAATAATAATTGTTTACCACATTTTCAAAGACTTGTAATCCCTTGTGTGGGCTATGAGATGCTCAGGAGAGGAAAGGTAGAACAAAGAAGGCAGAACTATGAAGCGGAAGGTTACTATAACCTTAAAGACATGGATCTCCACACAACTGGCCACTTTGCTTCTCCCATTCTTCAATTCAATACGTGTCATACTGTGCATCATTTTGCCACTGACCGCAGGGAATATTATGACCTATAATAATAAAGCAATGCTAATATTTGTTGTATTTGTCCAGTTTTTAGTTATTGTATTCTTTTTTGAAAACAGTTAAAGAATAGGGCCTACTTGGATTTTGATACTATAACTTCTTAAACCAAAGCCACAAATGTTATCGTTTGATTGAGAAACATTGCACGTACAACCGATTACAGCTGCATACCGTATAACAATATTAGTTTAATCTATATGAACGAAATTTATAAATTCGATTAGTTTAAATAACTTATTATTATTTTCAGGCACTATCCAATTGGTGTTCTATTTGATATGAACAAATCTGACATTCAACTACCTTGGAATATTACTGTCCATTTTGATAAATTTCCTGAAGATGAGTTGATGCACTGCAATAGTAGGTTGGTAAACCACAGACATTAAAATAAAAAGTATGAAGTAGAGAAATTTATGAAATGGGATAGTTTAACAGATTCTACTTAAAAACAAAAGTGGAAGTACGGTATTTCACGTGTGTTCGTAAAACATAAATTAATATAATAAAAATGATAATTGCAAAGGTTTACATTTATTAACATTATTTTTTAGCTTTATTATATATAAAGGGCTAGACATATCTATTAATTCATTTAAATTCAATTGATTTTTATTTGAATTACTCTCGGGGTCTGGCACTCGAGCGGCATGAGCAAACTTTTATTAAGACGCATTCAATGATTTTAAGTTATACATTTATGGATAAAGTTCAAAAGTTAATTATGGTTTAAGTTTTGATATTACCGGTATTTTAAAAAATTGTTCAATAATACAGCTAACTTTGTCCAGAGTAAACCAACTTCTGGTTTGTTTCACTGGGTTCGA
Organism: Philaenus spumarius; assembly: GCA_018207615.1. Lineage (NCBI taxonomy): Eukaryota > Metazoa > Arthropoda > Insecta > Hemiptera > Aphrophoridae > Philaenus > Philaenus spumarius. Next base: position 1,791,857 of record JAGFPH010000003.1, read on the forward strand.
CACCTTTTTTATACTAATAACGAACAGCCGTTTTACTCGATAGTCAACTTGTACATTTCATATTGACCTCGACACCAACTATGTAAAAGCTGATGCCGTCTTCTTCAAATCAAACATCCTGGTTCCTTCTTTACCGCTTCTCCCTCTCTCTCGTTGTATTCAGTTGGTCTCTCATTGGTTGATTCACTCGGCTCAGCACATGATGTGCGGTGCCTGGCCGATGTGTAGTATACTGAGTTCCTGGTGTCGAGATTATGTTTTAAAATTAACATCACATATTGACGATCACAGTTTTTTATTAAGTAATGTTTTGGTATTTTAATTCATTCTAAAACTCACTTGTTGATCTTACATATGTAAACATTATTTACTTTAAAAATAATTTAATTTCATACCGACATAATAAATTGGCTTTGGGTTTGAGATTACACAGTAATGGCCTCTTTACAGATACATTTTTCTCATTAGCTATTTACATTTTCTTTAAAATAATATTCTTATGTCTATAAATAAATTTGAAATGGTTTTTCTTTGTGTTTTATTATAAAAAAATAAATTTTTGTTTGCATTCGAGGTCTACGATTAATTTCTAACATTGAGATCAATTGTACTTAAGTTAGGCCCATGTAACGTGTATCGAAAACATGGCAGTTTGTTTACATGTTCTACATATGATTCTTTTATTATTTTTAATTCAATTTTCATATTGGTGTTTGCCTTACTGATATTTGGAAATATAATAAATGTGAATAAATAAAATTCTAATGTGCTTTTATTAATGTTGTGAAATTATTCGTTTTAGTAATCCTATTTGGGTTATCCTTGTCTTGATGCAGGTTTGTTTTTGTATCTTTAGCATAATTATACATAACTAGCTGTTGGACCCGTGGCTTCGCACACGGTCCAAAGTTTCGCCGCATAGTAATTAATGTTTATTGTTTTAAGGGTTGTTATTACATTTTCACCCCGATCTGGCTTTGCACGGATAGACAAATCAAAGTTTAATGTATATTAGCAACAAAAACATATCAATAAATGTAGTACACTATGTGTTTCTAAAACTATGTGTTTTAGTAAACTTTGACCCTCCAAACCACCCCAAAATTTAGAATTTTTTGTAAACCTTTCTTAGGGAGCACCTAGTGCTCTAGAGGAAGCTACATACCAAATTTCATCCCAATCCGTGTGGTGATTTTTTTTCTAGTAACTTTGACCCCCGCCCAAAAACCCCCTAAAATTTCTAATTTTTGGAAAACTTTTCTTAGCGAATACCTAGGGCCCTAGAGGAAGCTACATACCAAATTTGATTGCAATCCGTTCGGTAGTTTTTGAGAAATCGTGATGAGTGAGTGAGTCAGTCAGTGAGTGGTATTTGGTTATATATATATATATAAAGATTAGGTAACATTTGGCTGCCTTATATGGCATGATTTGCATTCGATTTGGCGGCTGGTTCTAAATGGAAGCCGTATACGGCCGCCAAATTGCAGACCCTGTTATTCTGTCTTATAATGATGATTAATGACGAATAAAATTGATTTGTATTGGCAGTCAAATGGGACCCTAGTGTATATTTTTAGTTCCAAAAAGTTATGTCTTGGAGTGCTAGCATCGCTATGGTTCACAAGTGGATATTCATTTTATCAATTTCGGCGCAAATCTGGCGGCCGAGGTCTGGCAACGCTGCAATGAGACACTGCATCCTGTTTTAACGGATGTAGCTCGAAGCTCTGTCTCACGTTTGCAGGAACTCCTGATTATTTCCTTATTTTGAAAAACTCTGCCTCTGAGGTTGTTTTTATATTGGATTTTTATTGACTAAACGATGGTTTCTGTTTCTTTCTTTCGAATCATCGCTCTTCTTTTTCTCCGCGGGTCTGTGTAGCTGTATAAACATAAACTATATGAAATAAATACAGGAAATAACAACTATCAGTATATTACCTGCTTGTTAGTCCGTCGTGTGACTTCTTTGATTCGGTTTACTACTACGCGTTTCGAGACCGTAGTCTCATTATCAAGTAAATAATATATTACTTTCAGGTTATTATTATATTATTCAGGTCGTCATATACACACTAAAACACAAACACAATAAAAACAAAAATACACAACACATAATATTTTTTTGTGCGACACGGATTAAGTCAGTTGGTTTACTCCATCTCGTCGTCTACTGTACACTAAACTAAGCAGTCTATTTGTAAGGTGGTCATTGACCAGACCTATCTTGATAACCGAGGGCTGTATCGTATAGGTCGTTTGATTGAAAAGATAGCTGATCATTCAGTAACTTATCAGGGTTATGTCTGAATTCTTTATAAATTTCTAATTCTTCTATGGCGTTCATTAATCTCCCATTTACGCAATACTGAAGAGGTGTCAAGTTATTGTCGAAATTCATGTGACTGTGGTTATAGTCTATTAAATGTTGAGCGTAATTTGACTTCATTTTACGCATGTTATTGTGCGGCAGGTGTTCTTTAAAGCGTTCTTTAAGCGCTCTGCCTGTCTGTCCAATATAAAAGCGGTCACAAACGTTACAGTTTATTCTGTATGTACCTGACTTACTTTCTGTTGGTGTCGACCGTTTATGACGCAATATTTTTGGAACATTGTTATTTGTTCGATACGTGATGTTAACTTTGTGTTTATTAAATGTATTTTTTAGCATCATAGGGACAATGTTAGAATATTCGATCGAGACAAATTTATTAATTTCCTTGTTTTTACATGGCATGGATGTCCTTTTCATGTGTTTACGTAATAATTTGTCGATCATTGAACTTTGATAGCCGTTTCGCTGTGCTATATGCTTTATGGTGTTAAGTTCATCATGGAAGTCCTGTTTATTTAGTGGTATAGGGAGAAGGCGGTGGATGAAGCTGTTGTAGGCAGACATTTTTTAGACATGGGGGGGGGGAGTGATATATTATTTACTTGATAATGAGACTACGGTCTCGAAACGTGTCGTAGTAAAACGAATCAAAGAAGTCACACGACGAATTAACAAGCAGGTAATATACAGGTTATTTCCTGTATTTATTTCATTTTTTGAAGTGACTTGGATACCAAAAATCATGAAACTCAAAAAAAAAAATAATAATAAACTATATGTTTGCTATGCATTTTCGGGAATTTTTTTTTAACCTTTATTTATCTCAGACAGATAGTTTACAGGCCTAACGAAGTAAGGTGAGGAGTTTCAAATTTATTTTCCATATTTATCATAGTGGCCGTTTATTTAAGGACCACAGGAGTGGATCTTGATCTTATTTTACGCTACTAAAGTTAGTTAAATTTACTTTCCGTGCACTTTATTGTTAGTTTAATCACCTATGGGCCTCAACGTTTCAAACAAACAAAGCTACACACACACACACACACACACACATATTACAGCCAAAATGTGAAACGGTCGAGTTAATATAGTATTGGGTAGACTCTCGTGCAGAATAAGTCTATGTAAAAGCCGGGAAAGGGATTTTACGCCCCAACACACTAACAAAATACCCTGCTAATTCATGAAAATATGGTCATGGAGTACCGTCGAAATGTCCGTGTTTCCGTCAAGCTACCTCGCACCAATTCATTACGATGTCAAAGAAATCGTCAGCTCAGTTGGATAGAGTCTCTATACTAGCAATGTTATTGGAAAACACGATGAATCTTTTTTCAAATAAAATAAAACTCAGGTATCCAGGTATCCTTGCTCAATTAGAAACCAAAAACTGCACGGTAGTCTGCAGATATGAATATATGCCATATTATTGAAAAAATTTGGTAGAATTTGCACAGGCAACTAGAAAAGATTATAAGATGCATTTTCCATACTGTACGCATGCACTATGTGACAGACATTATTTTGTGTTCCTGCTCCGATTAAAGGTTTCCTTTCGCTCCGTTCAGGGTCACGTCCAATGTTGTACCTTGTTGAATTACAGTGGTTAGTGTCGCTCTCATAAAGTGATGTTTTTGACGTTAAAGTGTTTTGCCAACAATTTATCATTGGATTATTTTTAATATGCTTCTTCTTTTCTTTTTATTATTATTTCATTATTTCGACTTAAAAATGTATCCTGTGCTTCCTTTGTGAAACCTTCAGTAATGACTCTTTTATTTATTTTATTTATATTTAACCCTCGTTGAAGTCGCACTTCCTTAGATACGAATTGCTTCAACCCTATTTCCGTTTGTAACCTACCCGCGTTTTTCTCCTTAGCAATTGTGCCCATCTGCGTCCATTTACATCCTTTTTCAATACCAGCGTCTCCAACCACTATCCTATACTCGGTACTCACTTTCATAAGTAACTCAGTTTCTACTACCTTAGAAATGTTATTACTTTCTCCTACATTTTCTTTATTTGAATCATTCTTTATTAATACTTTATCAATTTTACTTGAATTGTTTTTATTTATTTCTACCCCGTTAACATCTTTAATATTATTTTTCTACCTTGAGTTTATATTAAAACAATTAATTTTTCTTTTATTTTCCTAATGGCCGATTGTTTTTCTATAAACGGTATTTGCACTTCTTTATCAATTTTAAATTTACTATATTTGTCTTCCATGTTTATTCTGGCTTGTAATTCGAATAATATGTCACAACCCATTATCACACGTGACCTTAAACCTTTTCGACTAACAACTTCATGTCTATTGTTTTTGCCCCCAATTTAACTTTAACCATAGCTTGCTTGTTTATTTTTTGTATCCGTCCTTTTAACACGGTAACTATTTCAACGTTTGTTACAGGAGTTCCAAAATGTCTACATCATTGCCTTTTAAATGCTCAAAGTAATCTAATTGTACTACACTTATATCCGCACCGATGTCAATCTCTCTAGTACCGCCGGGTTAAGTTCAATTTCCGTTAAATTTGCCGGAATCTCTTCTATAGGCTTTTTTTCTATCTTGATTACTTAGCAAGTCATCCCGTATGTTATAATGAATACTACCTAACGCTTTCTGTTTACTATTTTCATTTTTTCGGTTAAATATACATTGGTTTCAGGTTCGATCCTAGCCAATGGCAAAACATTATTTTTACCTTTTTATTATTATTTAACTTTGTCATTACGTTATTTATATTTATTGTTATTTTATTCACAGCCCTGTGTTTCCTAAATATAATGTCTTTCTAGGCAGAACCTCCTTATTTAGTTTTTCGGCTTCTGATTAGGAGTAGGCTTTGGTGGACCGGGTCTATTTGGGTTTGGGTGTTTGGAGTTATTTTGGTTTTGACCATTAGTCCAGTCAACCTGTGTCGTAAAATACCCGATAGAGGAAAAAATAGTATAAAGCTAATTTTTTCCCCATCGATTACTATAGTTTAGACAAGTGTATTGCCAAAAGTCCCCACCCCTACCCCTTTGCTTCCCCTCAGCGCCCCCCAAAGTTAGAAATTGCAAGGGTTTCGTAAATCACGTTTATCTCAAAAACTATTAAAGGTATTGGAGTCAATTTTTTTCGTTGTCTTTCTTATAATTGTTTCTACAATTAATGTCCTAATCCTTTTTATTGTATCTTTTACCGTTTGGTAGTTATTGGTAAACAAGCTGATAAAAATGTATACATTTAATTACGTAATTTTACTTTTTGGTTTCCACCTATTTACACTTACATTTTACACAGAAATGTTACAAACAAAACTTTTAGCCCCTTTTAAGAGCTTTAAAATTGTGTATCACATGACATACTTAACGTTTATATATTGCTAGTATCAGCCGTGAAAGTGCAATGCGCACAATTTTCGCGGCACTCAGCAGTAGAACGAGCCCCCGCTCTGTCGAACTAATTTGCTTGTTAATGAAACTCCATAACTGTGTACGTTTAAATAAGTTATAGTTGCAGGTTGCTATGGAGTCGTCAGTTAATTTTGACATTATAATCGGCTAAACTTGTTGGCTGATAAAGGAAATGCCACGTATTATCTTATTTTATTTGTTGATGCAACGCTTTTAAGTCCATTAAGTTTGTGATTTTACTACAGATATTATTGAAAAAATCAAGATTAATCACTTTACAATTTCCAAATTGCCCTGCGTACTAAACAGGATACACACCGGACAGGATGTATGTAATGTTTTAGTGTCGGCTTGGAGTCGGGGATGAGTGGCAGCAATAAGCAAAGTTTCGACTATGACCTTGAGACAGAAGGGGCGTGTTGTGTTGTATGACTCATACCGTTCTGACTTGAAAGTCCAGTCAAAATAACGCTCATTAAACTGATTAAAGTTAAAAGTTAAAATACACGGCACGTCATAAGGTTTCCAGTCAAAAAAAACGCTCATTAAACTGATTAAAGTTAAA
>JAGFPH010000003.1:1840734-1882048 GCA_018207615.1 Philaenus spumarius
ACTCTCCATTTATTGAGCAGCTTTAATTTATAGTGTTTCTTACAACTCATTTAAGTGTAACAAACACCCTTCTTGTCTTTTTGTAATTTTTAATATTATATAATATATACATAAACAAATTTTTTAAACATAATTGAAAACAGCCTGTAAAATAATCATTTTTATTTATGATACTACATGTTTTCTACAGTTTCCTTAGCTTTTTATCAGAAATCTTAGGAGCGACAATTTTATAATTGTTTATACAAATAGTTAAAGGTTTATATTTATTTTGTGTTTCATGTTAGTAATAAGAAGATTGGGAATTCTTAACCCTAGCAATCTTTGTAAAGTCACTAACTGTGGTCACATCCATTTTTGGGAAATTTAAGTGTAGCTACCAATGGTCATTTCTGCAAGCCTGGGAGTGATCTTCTTATATTTACTTAAAGGGAACAAAGTGGCACAGTAGTTAAACAGCTTGTTCAGTTTTCTTCAGTTTAAACCTCCAACTCAGTTGCTTAGGTTCGAGCCTTGTTCCTGGAGTTTGGTTTAGTTGTTCTATAATGCTGCTTCCCTGCCTTCATTAGTCTAATTAGCAAAAAGTAAAGATGTTAGCAACCAACAATTTTACTGGAATATCACTTGAGCCCATGAGTTATTTATAGTTTTATAAAGTGAGTAAAGAGTGCCTGGAAATTGCAAAGTTTATAAACTATACAGATCTGTTTTTTTTTCATAGTTTTGTAGTAGGATTTAACCAGAGTGATGGTCTAGTTTCATGCTTTAGTTAATTATTATTTATTTTAAATATGGAGTACAGTCATTTATGCTGAGATGATATTAGAGGTATACATTTATTTTGAAATGAAAAGTGATGAGTGATTTTTCTTAATTTTTAGTCCATAAAAAGTATTTGAACATTTCCTGTATATTATAATGATATCAAATCTTCTTATTCATGTAGCATTTATAACTGAATAAAATGCAAAGCAATGTAATCAAACCATCTAGGCCTAGGTCTATAGAAACCAACCTAGATAAATAATACTACACCTTCACAGGAAGTAAACACTACAAAATTCACACATAAAATGTACTAACAACACTTAGGCGGGTTACACACATATGCATCTCGCACGGTGCGACTAGCATTTTTGATGCCAGTAGCACTGTGCGAGATGCATGCACGCTGCATGGTCGTGGCACATGCTAGTGGCAAGGTGAGAGAGGTGGGGACTTTTTGGAGCTCAGTTCATTATTGGAGTCTCCTCCAAAGCTAACACAAATTCAATATTTGTTTTTTCGTCCTCCGGAAAAGGCATTTCTAATTATTCCAACTAACTATTCACACAATTTAAACTAGGGTATACTCTATTTAATTACAAATTACTAATACAAAACTCAAGCTATTCAAAAATTGACTTTCCGCACTTTACAACGCAGTACACCGTGGGAACGAGAGCGTCAGGGCTGTCTGCGGATGGCCATGTGACTTGGAAATGTGTTCTGCGAATGCGTCAACTCAAGATGCAAGCTGCATGCAGCGCCAAAACACCGACCGATCGGTTCCTAGTGGCGCTGCATGCTCATGCGACTAGCACACGAGCTGCACTATGCCAGTAGCACCATGCCAGTCGCATATGTGTGTAAGCTCCACGTGATTAACACAGGTTGGTCTTCGAGCTGCATGCTAGTAGCAATAAAAATGCTAGTCGCACCGTGCGAGATGCATATGTGTGTAACCCGCCTTATTCAACTATATCTATCCATCGGAAATATCAGAAATACACTTAGAAATATAAAGAATCCAAATTAGGTTATCAGGTTATGTTAAATGTATACACGATGTCGGCCATCACATTATTAACTCATATGATTTGTATGGAAATACAAATGAAAACAATGAAATAAGCAAATATTGAAATCAATTATACAACACAATATAAATATGTTTAAATTAAATAGTTACACAGTGAAATGATGTTATTTTTTTTTTAAAAGGTTAGAATACAATTGTAAAAATGTACTAGATAGTAGAATAGATGGAACCAGTCAGCTGTGTATTGTGTGTATAAGAGCCCACTTGATACTAAAATTGCAGAATAGAACTAATTATAAATTTTTATAAAAATATTGCTAACAAACCAACCTGGCATCAAAATTAAATTTAAAAAATGTGATTTACAAAAATAAATAAGCTTATTACACGCGATTGTGCGAAATTTACAGGATAATATTAAAAATAAAGTGGACAGATACAAACCGCGATCGATCGACAGATCAGAAGCCAAATTCTCAACAAAGCAGGCCACAGCAATACAATAGACCCCTCTAGGAGACTATTGCAAGGGATTCAACAACCGTGTAGTTTTAAACAATCAGTGTATATCCAACCAGCAAAATATGAAGACCTAAGTGCATTTCAATTGATCCATCCTTTTAAAAAAATGAAAGTGATATGCAATACCAATAAACCATAAGTGTTACAGAATTTGGTATATTCTGTATTGAATATTATTGATAAATTTGATAAACAAAAATATTAGTTAAATAACATTAATAGACAAATTGAATTTGAACACTACTGAGACATTATAGACATTTTTGTTTTCTGATGCACAGCAATTTAATTTATTATTTCTAAAGTACCAATATGATTAACACCATTACCTAAAAGATTATCCAAGTTCAAGCCGATTAACCTTAGCCCGAGAATCTTTAATAGTTAAAGACACTATAAAATAATTGTGAAATAGGCTAATTTAGAGCTTATAATTTTTTACCAAATACATGAGCACAGTCGATGGCAATGGACAAATTCTTTTAAATTGAATCAATGACAATAAAGAACTGTAATTATTAACATAATGTAAATGATTTATGTATTTTATAATTTTGAATATATCAAGATAATTTTTGAATATAATTAAATAAATATCAAGTGTTCATTTATGTGTATATGTATATATATAGTTTATAATATTATCAGTAAATTTGTATTTAAAGAAAATAAACATCTTTAGCTTTAAGAAAACTGTAGGCCTTAAGTAATAATTATTTGGGAACAATGAAAATAAATAAATCTATTTCTAAGAGTATGCGAAGCATACTACATAAAATTTAATTCAGGTAACAAATGTTTCCACTGGAGATGGCCTAGTAGGATTATATAGTAGGAAAACAATGAGGTTTAATAAAAAATGCTATGCCATACAAAGTGGTATGTTGAGTACAAAGTGTTATTGTTTATGTTTGTTTCAGTACGTTTAACAACACATGGTGTGGAGCCTCCGTGGGAAACACCAATCCAATGGATGAGTGAACATCTTAGCTACCCAGATAACTTTCTTCACCTTTGTGTTATGATCAAGTAAATGGTTTAGGTATTGCCTTCTTATGACAACTTCTTACTTTTGTTACTTTGTACTAACATTAAATGTATTATTGTGTTATTCTATTAATAATTTATTACTAAAATAAATAACATTCATTACCAATCCCCAATCCTTAACAGTGTAATGCAAAATTAAGTGTTTACATATACCATTCACTTATGTATGCCATTTTAGAAATGGCTTACTGCCTTAAGACTTAAGGTATTTCTCATTCAATGTATTGGTAAATAAAACATAAATTATCAATACAATATACTTCAAAATACTACATTGACTATTAAATGGAGCAGGGTAGAGTATTTAATTAACACATCAACTAGCTTGCTACATTTTTAACTCCAGCAAAAGTTTTGCAGGTTTGAGTCTATTTAATGGTGTTCATATTTCATTGCATATTTTACTCATTGGTCCAACAAGCAGAAAGGAAAAACAATAAATGTATTAATAATTTTAGAAATAAAAAATAGTTTCCACATTTTATTATTATGAGTTCACACTTTTGAATTGTAAGATGTTAATGCTCGTATCATTTCAAAAATAGAAAAACTTTATAAACATACAAGATATGATTAAAAAAATTCCAGGACTAATTTTTATAAATTTATTTAGAAACATTACAACTTACTCAACCTTTTCCCCTTCAGATTATTGTACCTGCCTGGTCACAAATTTCTCTCAACTGTGATTCAATTGTGTGACATAACCACAATGACGTCACATCATATGCAAATTCTGAACGAATAACTGACCCGACTGGTGGCTCGTGCTGGAGGAAACCGTGTCTACGCCATACTTTTACCTTAGCGGATTGGCAGTCGTTCTTCATATCTCTACACTAGTTCGTGTTTCAACAGGCTTGTTTTTTTGTATTAACTTTGAATTTCAGAAGATAATGGGGTATAAAATTTGAATTTGAAAGGTTGACTTGGAATTATATCAACAAAATTTGAATTTTAGAGGTTTATATGATGTTTAAAATACTGCAAATTAATGGAATTCAGTTATCCGAGCCTCGACTAACCGAGGTAATCAAAAATTAAAGTTTGGTTTGCGGTAGACTGATACGCAAAGTGAAATCCACATATAGCGACAAATTTACTGAACTGTACATATATTAGTCACATATTGTTTCTAGGTGTATAAACAAGTTAAATTTACTCCAAATAATGAAGATACTGCAGTTCTTTTTCTTACAATCAGTTTCTTCAGATGAGTTTTCTAAAATCAACTCTTCATTGTGTATTATAAACAATGTGTTGAAACAATGGACAGTTTAATAAACTATCTAATGAAATGTATTTTTGTTAAATATTTTCTAGCATTTAAGGTGGCTTTAACTCATGTTATAAGTTAGTCTTTTCTATATTACATACCATGGTATTTAATTTTCTATCTCCAAAAAGGTTAACCCAAAATCATTTGGGGTTTTTTTATCATCTTGCATAAATATTAGAAATGACGCAGCATGCAAACGTTTCAGCTTTCTGTCTCCAAGATACACCATTTTGAAATTTACCTACATTTTTGTTTATGTATATCTAAACTGATTTCTTAAACTTTGTTTATTTTTTGTTTTATTATTATTATCTTTTTCTTTTGTGTACACTTTCACACAAAACTTATTGTATTTTGTTATAAAATTATATGCTCTTTGTATATTCATTGCACAAATTATTTTCTTGTACATTAGTTAAAGAGAAACTTTTCATAAAACTTTTTTTGTATGCATAATTTATTTGTGAATCATAAAACTTGTAATTTGTAGTTTATTGTAGTAATTGTAATTGATTAGTTCACCTTCTTGACATAAAATGGTGTATTGATATTTATAATTGTTTTTTATGTCAAATGGTGTTAATTTAACAGAATCTTATGGGCTCAGTCACAGAGAACGCTTTACAATTGATGGAAACAAGTAGAAAATGCTTCTTTCGGGTTCATGTTAGTTCTTTCAGCGAATTTTGACTTATGTCCTCAATCGGGTCATAACTTTGTTCTTTGAGGGGGGATTGAGCCTGGAGTGTACAAAAAAGACGGAAAAGGCTAAATCAGCCGAGTATGGATGTGTAGAAAGATCTATCATACCATTTTTTTAAAACAAAACCCGTGAAGAAGAAGTGCTGAATAAGTTAAAGTATTAAAAACTAATTTACAAATAATTATCTTTAAAAACAAGGAATAGTCATCAATTAAAATAGTTGTACATTATTATTATATCAATTAAAATAGTTACACATTATTATTTAAGATAAGCAAGTTATCCCCATACATACATTTCAACAAACACTAATCTTAAAAATCACTACAATAAACCAACAGCAACCATACAAACTATAAATAAAAAAAATGCATAACTACATGGCAAAAACAGACATTAATAAACTTAAACGGAAGGAAACTACTTCCCCAAAGGCAAAAATGGACCTTCAAAAATTGAAATATAGGACTACTTCAAGTATATAAATACTTGGAAATGTAAGAATACCAAGCTCCCTGAAGACATTCTTACACGACTGGAATTTCCTCAGTCCTACCAGCCTAACAGCTTTCTTCTGCAGGACAAATTAATATTCTGAGAAGATTCTGAACAGAAGAACTTCCCCAGAGAAGGATTCCATAGCATAGGTGGGGATATACTAACCCGTAATAAGCGGTCAAAAGAATAGAGGGTGTACAATATGGCTTTAAGTTTCTCAATGCAAATATTCCTGAAGCAATTTTTGCACTGATACTATCAATATGATTCCTCCAAGAAAGCTTATTATCAATAAGGAGACCCAAGAACTTTGCTGAGTTTACTTCCACAAGTTCTTCCTCTCCTAGAAAGACACTTGGTGCCTGGTTTATGTCATGCTTTAGACTAAAGTACATGTACTTAGTTTTTTTCAGGATTTACTGCCAAATTGTTTTCAGCCAAATTCTGATTTGTGGCGTTGAACTGTAAGAAAGCCTTTTGCTCCAATCTTTGTAAGGAGTTTGCTTGAAAGGTCAAAGTGGTATCGTCAGCAAACTGAATTATCCACGCTTATTACTGAAGAAAGGTCATTTATATAAATTAAAAACAGTATTGGTCCAAAAACTGACCTCTGAGGGACTCCATATCTCAACTGAACCTGTTTAGACAGCCTTCCTGCTACAGACACACTTTGTGACCTACTACATATACAGACTGTCCCAAAAGTTCTGGACCGGTTTAATAACTCCTAAACGAAACTAGCTACAGTAATAATAATTCAGACATGACTCCTGGCTACAAAAAACTATTTTTTGAGTTGTTAGTCACTATTGAGTTGTTAGTTGCCCCAAATTTTTAAATGTAAACCCCTATCGAGTGACCCATCATTTTAAAGGTCTCATTGAGTTAAACACAACAGCGCAAACCCGAGGTCGATATCTTGCTCCTGTCCAAAATGGCTGACCTTTTAGTGTTTCTTATGGTCATGTAATTTAAAATTAAACATTTTGAACTTCGACAACGAATAACACACGAAGCTCAGCAAATACCGGGGGAAATGATACAGAATGTAGTACAGCATCACTATTACAGACTAGCACACTTCGTGACTGTGGAAGGAAAGCAGTTCGAATACTTACTCTAAACCCTGGATATCATCTTTGGTAAGCAACTTTGTTTTTGAGTGTAAAGAAAATCATTTTGTTATTATTATCAAGTATGACAAATTTGTTTTTATACTTTAAACTCTTTTGTGCGTGTGTTTACTTTGTTTTAAAATAATAAAAATGTTTAATACAACCAATGGGGGTCAATTTTAAATTACATGACCATAAGAAACACTAAAAGGTCAGCCATTTTGGACAGGAGCAAGATATCGACTTCGGATTTGCGCTGTTGTGTTTAACTCAATGAGACCTTTAAAATGATGGGTCACTCGATAGGGATTTACATTTAAAAATTTGGGGCAACCCCCCCCCCCCAATTTGGTTTTGGGGGGCAGGGGCAATAGTGACTAACAACTCAAAAATAGTTTTTTGTAGCCAGGAGTCATGTCTGAAATATTATTACTGTAGCTAGTTTCGTTTAGGAGTTATTAAACCGGTCCGGGACTTTTGGGACAGTCTGTATATGATTCCAACCATAATAGAGGTTGCTTGTGAATGCCAATTTTTTCCAGCAATAGTTTGAAATCCACACAGTCAAATGCTTTTGAAAGGTCCAGAAAAATACTCATAACTTTACTTTTTTTTATCCAAACCTTCCACAACAAAGTCCATTAACTCGACTATTGCATACACTGCAGACTTACCTTTTTGAAAGCCATATTGGCCACTAAAAAGGATATATATTTTTTTTTTGTTTAATAGCAAAGTAGTTGTGCTAGAAAAGGTTTTTCAAAAACTTTACTGAACACAGGTAATAAAGAAATTGGCCTATAGTTATTTATATCTTTCTTTTCTCCCTTTTTGATGAGTGGAAGAACTTTAGCATGTTTTAATTTGGAAGGGAATACTCCCTTAGAAAATGAAGAATTAACTAAAACCATAAGAGGTTTGATAAGTTCATCAGAGCACTGTTTGATGAGCCATGTGGAAACTCCATCAATATGATTAGCTGTTTTATTCTTTAAACTATTAAACACCCTGAAAATCTCCTCCATTCCCACAGGCAAAAGAAACAATGATGACACCCCACTACTTGCTACCGGATCAAGAGTCTTGCTATTGGCAGAATTACAAGTAAAAAAATTATCAAACAACTCTGCTACATAAGATGGTTCTGAATGATTAATTCCATCAATAATTAAATTTATCTCCTCAGATTTGTAATTTTGTTTCCTAAGTTCGTTAATTATCTCCCATGTTGTTTTACTAATATTTTGCGAAGAGTCAATTGTTTTCGAAACGTCATACAATTTTGCCCCTAATATTACCTTCCTATAAATTCCTTATATTTCTTTTAAAATTTGTTAAATATAAAACTGTTAGAAGTTTTGTAAATTTCAAAGTAAAATTTCAATTTATCCCTGGATACAAGAATTTCTTTTGCCATCCAGTTTGAGCACCTGCGCTTATTCTCCATCTCGTTCTTTTTAGAAGATAAGCAACATTTAGGAAAAATATAAAAGAATTGTAAAAATAATCAAATTTCTCATCTAAATTGTCTATACTTTTGAGGCTGTCCCAACTTTCGTTACTTAACAAGTATTTTAATAAATCAGTGTTTTCACACCTGTAATTCCTAATCTTTCCAAATTGAGGTTTAGTCAGAGGATGAGAGTATCGAACAAGCTCAACCTCCTGCGCATAGTGATCAGAGATCCTAGACTTTATAACACCAACGGACAAATATTCATGAAATATGACATTGTCGATTGCCGTGTCCCACCACCCTAGTGGGGGTGTCTATACACCATTTCAGATCATAAGTTGCCAGAACATCCCGTAATCTATCTGTGCAACTAGACTTTCTAAGAACATTTATATTAATATCACAACAAATTCACATTTTATTAAAGTTATTCTTTGCAGAATAAAATCCAAGTGCTCAAAAATTACGTCCAAGTTGTCACTCGGGGATCGATAAATTCCTATTATAACCAAGTTATTTTCCTTCAGTTTAAATTTTGTGCTAGGGAATTCAAAGTCCCGTTCCAAACTAATCCCCTCATCGACCAAGAAAGGAACAAAATTTAAATTATTTAGAGCAAAAATAGCGACACCGCCAACCTTATGGATCTTTCTACAGAACTTGTTGGTTATGATCATTTATATTTAAACAATCTATATTACTTTCATTAAAAGTATTCCATTACAACAAATACTTCTGGCTGCTTTTCCGAGCAAAACAGATTTAATTCTACTATTTGTTAGTCGCAAATTGGGCATTTTGGCGAATAATATTAAATTTACTTCTTGTACTTTGTTTTTTTGTCGAATTGATCTCTACACGCTCTCGCCTACAGCTCATTTCATTATCCATTAGTTCAGCAGTTTTTCCTTCACATATTTACAATTTATATTATATATTTTGACATTTGCGTCATTGATTCTATTTTTAACCTTAATTGAATTTACTTCTTTTCTAAAAAAATGTTATTACTCTCTTTTCTAAGCCATAGTCACTTTTGTGTCCAATTTACTTATACTACTTGATGCACAAGGCAAATAATGTTCCGGATCATCCAGATTTGAAGATACACCACAAAGTTGGATGGTCTTCGCTTTTTTATAGCTTCCATCCTGGAGTGATCTCTCAAGGGTTGTTTTGGCTTTAAGACGAGAGTTGATCCTAGTCTCCTGAACTGCAGGTTCCTCAGTAGACTTGTTGTGGACTTTAACTTTTTTTAAACTTCCATCTTGGAGCCATCTCTCAAGGGCTGTTTTGGCTTTCCTTATTACATTTACTTTACTACAATTTATCAGTTCCGCCAATCTGCTGCAAATAACCATTTTACCCCTTTTCCCCAGATGCCCGTTTTTAGAAAAATGATTTCCAGTTACTCTTTCATTTATAAAATTGATAGACACATTTTCTATGTTTATGTTCCCGGTTGAGTTAATCTTTGTATGGATTACAATATTTGCATTGTCTATTAGATGTTTCTTGAGTATAGTATTTATTAGGAGGTCTTGGGATAGTATTAATTATAACATTTGTTTTTAATGCAATTGGTAATATACTATCCATTGCTCTATTGATACTTCCATGGTAGTTTTGACCTGGCACTACATCATTTGCTCCTCCAAAAATAACCAAATAATCATCACAACGGAGATCCCGCACCAGGTGTTGAACTTTCTCTGCGATGTAGGAAATTGGAGCCCCTAGAAACACATAACCCATAACATTGAAGGTTTGATGCATTTTGGCTTCCAGGTTATGTGCAATGTATCTGGCATGACTATCCCCCACTATAATTACTCTTTTCGTTTTGTTTTTCAAATTGTTAGTCCCCTTTATGACATCAGGAATGATAGTTTGTTTATGGCTTTTTACAGTCTTTGTATTTATAGGACCAGGTTTTCCATATTTAAAGCTGTAGGGTACTTGGAGGAGATTTATCAATATCCAATAGTGAAAATCTATTTTGAATATTTATCTTTGGTAGTTCCGTATTTTTTATGGTACTCGTTTTATTTTTTTACGCTGATGAAGCCATCCAAGATCAGATTCTGAAAGTTTTATTAGGTCTTTTTGAAGTTGTTCGTTTTTTCCTTCCCTTTCTAAAACTCGAACTTTTAAACTGGTGTTTTGCTTCAAAACCACATCCAAAAATCTGACTTCGTCCCGCAATCCTTCAGTTTCATCCGAGTCATTGAATCCATTAAAAACTGATGAATTCATTGTGCTATTCTTTGTACTATTCATTGTAAATAATGGTAATAACACAATTTCAAAAGGAATGCACTTCAATGTTTATACAATCAATCATAGGACCCTAGTCCAACAAAGAGTCACAATATCAAAATAAAGATCAAGATATATATATATGTTATTAATACAAATATTGTCGATAAAACAAATGTTTATCTTGTGACTAAATAAACAATACAACAAGAAATCTAGATCAGACAGTTCAATCTGAGCAAGGCAAATGGTGATCAAAAATATAATCTTTGGTTTCCGGATACCTGAATTCTTATCACTAAATAAATAAGACTTGCATGTGGAAGCAATTATGCAAAATTGTTTTCCAGAAAAAATTGTGTGAGATAGGATTAATTTAAATATACTCACAGATTCACATACAACTTTCAACTCGTTCTGTGACATTGTCAAATAGGAGACACAAAAACACAACTTCAATGTACTGCTATCTCCAATAGCTGTTGTGGTGCAACACCCATTCACTCCAGTGTGAAAAACTTTCACACAATCTTCTCGGAAGATAATAAAAAACAATTTTTTGTTTAAAATTGTGAATGAAAAGCATGACAAACAACTCAATCAATGAAAACAGTCTACATAACCTTGACATTCGATCTGGACTGATGCACTTTCTTGGGTTTCTGAGAACTTTTGCTCTTTCATTGTGCATGCTTGACTTAGTCTCCATGTCATAACTGTTATAACTCATGTTTTGTCTATTGTTTTGATGGTCTTAAGTAATGTTTCCATAATTGTTTGCTCTCAACTCATTGTTTGAAAATACTCATTCGTCCAACAAAACACTTATTGTTTGATGGTCGTCCAGAACAGTTGTCACTTCTAACTGATTTTGAACTTTTAAACCATTCAAAGCAGCTTTACTAACTCAAAACTTCATGGCCAAAATCAGTTTCTATCATGTGAAAAGTTCACTTGATGAGACTGGTTGAAATAAAACTAGATTTAAATAGTACACCTAAAGTAGGTTTCTTAAACTTTAAAGAAATCACATAGTTTGTAGTGAAAACAGCAACAGAAGCAATCCAATTTTTAATAGACAGTTATTAAATTATACAAATGATTTTGATAACAGCTTTTAAATTACACAAATAATTTTTCACCATATTTTCCCCCAGTTATTTTAAAATGTTATCCTGGAGTCATGAGGACATTCTCCAATTATTATTTTAAACTATAATCCTGGAATTGGTAGGACATTCTCTTATCACATTTACTTCATCGTATTTCATCTTGCCTTTTTCGAAGATTCTCACTAACTGTGACCTGGGCATTATTAAAAGCTTGTTCTTCTGTTACTTTTTAACTTCCCGCTACCAATAAAGGGAAGTTATTGATTTCGGTCCGATTTTCGAAAGTCGAGTTTTCATTAAATCTCCACGTTTTGAGGTCCCAGGAAGCCATTCTGACTATTCCCGCCGAGGTGTCCGACCGTGTGTGTGGATGTATGTGTGTAAATAAATTTTTGTCGTACAGTTTCTCAAAAACGAATCAACCGATTGAATTCTACGACATGTCATTCGAAAGGGTGTATCAAAACTTAGATCTGATTAGATTTGAGAGTTAATCCATCGAGCCAATCCGAAGAAATTTAAAAAAATAACCTAATTTTTTTTTGAAATTTTTATGTTTTTTAAAAATAACTTTAAAGCGTGCGAAAAAATCTTAATAAAACCATGTATACATTTTTTGTGCTTAAAAAACTGCGTCGACTGCTTTTTTGAAAATGAAAATCGGACGACGCATTCAAAAGTTATCGTTGTTTAAAAATTCACAAATTTTCGTTTTTTGGTATTTTTTGGTATTTTTTTAACATATCTTCCAGATTTCTCAACCAATCAATATAAACTTGTACATTTTCTTTTTGTGCTTTAAAAACTGCGTAGAATGCTTTTTTAAAAATGAAAATCGAACGACGCATTCAAAAGTTATCGTTGTTTAAAAATTCACAAATTTTCGTTTTTTGGTATTTTTTTTAACATATCTTCCAGATTTCTCAATCAATCAATATAAATCTGCACATTTTCTTTTTGTGCTTTAAAAACTGCGTAGAATGCTTTTTTGAAAATGAAAATCGGACGACGCATTCAAAAGTTATCGTTGTTTAAAAATTCACAAATTTTTGTTTTTTGGTATTTTTTTAACATATCTTCCAGATTTATCAACCAATGAATATAAACCTGTACATTTTCTTTTTGTGCTTTGAAAACTGCGTAGAATGCTGTTTTTAAAATGAAAATCGAACGACGCATTCAAAAGTTATCGTTGTTTAAAAATTCACAAATTTTCTTTTTTTGGTATTTTAACAAATAAACTCATTTTTAAGCGTTTAAAATTCAAATTAAGCGGGAAGTTCTAGGGTTGGCCTGCACGGTCAACCAATTTCCAGATTTTTCTTCATCAAACTGTTGTCGAGGTAATCCATTAATTTGTTCGGGTCGTACATGACCGTTATTTCCTTTGGGAGCTAGATGTTGAGTAGAAACGTTAATTCCCATCCATCAGATAACCGAACTTGAGCATAATCTTTGTTGCATTGTCTGTTAGTTTATACTTGTTCTTCCTCACAAGATGCTTTAACAGTACCTGGCCAGGCTGACACAACCAAACTGGAAGAGATTACCCACGTCTTGATTTTCTATGAAAGTTAAACAATCAGTCATGTGGAGTTAAATTTGTGAAACTATACAGCAGAGATCTTATAGAATGCAGGGCATCTTTAAGATCATTTCCCGTGTGTTATTTTAAAATGTATCTTAAATCCAAATTAATTTTAGGTCATATAACATCATTGTACTTCTCAGCTTGGGCATTGCTTCTAGGATTATATTGTGCTGTACGACTTGTTGCTCCTCCATGTGTTAAAAAGATTTCAAAGACTTCACATTGTCTTAATGTGAGTTTTAAAATCAATAATGTAATAATATATAGGAGTAAATATAAACCAGCCTTTTACTGTTATAATAATGTAGGGAGATTAATTGTCAATAACAAAGACAAAAGGGAGAGATTAGACAATAGCGGAGATTACAAAATTTCATGTGGAGATTGTAGTTGTGAATATGTAGGACAATCAGGTAGGTCCATTAATACTAGAATTAAGGAACATATTAGTAGCTGGAACTATGGTAAATCAAATTCCAATTTTGCCAATCAATCATTTATTGAAAACTGGATATATACATTTAATCCAAAAATAAATGTAAAGTTATTACATACATCCATGTAAAGGTATGCAAAAAAAGTAGAAAATTAAATAATCTAGAATGTCTGGAAATAAATAGATCTGTTTAAAAAAAATAATACTTCTAACTTAAATGACCAAATTTGTCTCAATTAATCCCCTTTGTTAAAACCCATTATGTAAGCACACCCATTAGTAACCTAGCAACTATATTAAAGACCACTAAAGAATACCGTTGTGTGGCGGCCAATAGGATGGGTGCGCAGCGTTGCCATATCTACTAGACTCGAACACTCCTGGTATTTACCGCTCGAGGCTTGAGCGCACAATTTAAAGAATTATAAATGCGTTGATTCAGCCGCGATCAGTTAGAAGCGTGGGAAGAACGTGACAACGTTGCACTAAGGCGATTGGAGCGTTCAAGTTCTTGGTGTACACAAGCCCATCCCTCAACGGTATTCTTTCGTGGTCTTTACTGAACATACTGTGACTAAATACTATAGGTTAAAATTGTAGGCTATTTTTTTTTATTATTCTTGCATTTCTGTTGTTTACTAAAACAATACCTAACCTAGCATCGTTTTACAAAATAGTGACCTCTGTATAATACGTTAGTACCAAATTAAGTGAAGTATTAGGATTTATGAGCCCAGCCCCTCAGGGGCCCAAGAAGTCTGTCACCGGGCCTGAGTTCGAATATATATCTAATTTTTTTTAATGCTAAAAATAGTCTATCCTCTGATGAATTTCCCCATAATGCATGCATACTGCATCATAGAGCAAACACAAAAATGGTAGACAATTTACCTAATTTTAAGTCCACCAGTGTCTCTCAAAATGTACATTTGAAAACAAATCGAGCTTAATTTCTTGCTCATTTTTTCTATGTGTAGTCTTCATGTTAAATTGTGGTCAATATTTATACCCAAAAACTCTACAGTATTGTTAACACTCGCAAGACTGCCATCAGATAACTCTATTTTGAACTTATCAGTTAAAAGGCTTTATTCTTTTTTTTTCTTGTTAATATCATCATGCCAAGTTTTTGTTGTAAACATCATGCCAAGTTTGAACTAAATCAGTCAAACCGTTCTCTAGATATGATTTATTTTGTACAAAAAATATAATGGGGGATATCTGGAAAACAAAGTGTTTTCGAGCCTATGTTTATATGAACTTTTTTTCTTATTTTGACTCATAGTACCATTTCCCGAAGTTTGATGCCGTAATTACTGGACACCCTGTATATTATTTCTCTAAGGCTTTTTTTTGGTGGCAACCAGGAGTGCCCATCCCCCCCAAAGCTTATGGCGCAAATCCCCCCCAAAACCTACCTGTAGGTTCCCTCTCCCAAATAAAGTAGACATTTTATGCCATTTTAGCAACAAACAAAAAAAAAATTGGAAAACGGTTGACCCTAAAGGTCATCATGTAACTTCCCGCTAAGTTTAATTACAACAAACAATATTTTTGGAAATTTTGAACTGCCATAACTTTTGAATGAATCAACCGATTTTTATGCGATTTGCGGCAATCGATGTAGTTTTTTAAGTCCATTGAAAGAATCAACAACAAAAATTTTTCAGATGAAAAGTTTCGGAGAAATTGAGGAAAAACACTTTTTTTATTTTCTTTCGTTCACGATATCTTGCGAATGAATCAACCGATTTTTATGCGATTTGCGGCAATCGATGCAGTTTTTCGAGTCCATTGAAAGAATCGACAACAAAAATTTTTCTGATGAAAAATTTCGGAGAAATTGAGAAAAAACACTTTTTTTTTATTTTCTTTCGTTCACTATATCTCATGAACGAATTAACCGATTTTGACCAGACTGGTAGCGATTGACGTCGCTTTTCAAGGTTAAAAGATGATTAGATTTTGGAATTGATCGGTAAAGCCGTTTAAAAGTTATTCCAAAAAAACCTGATTTGAAAAAATTTTATTTCTTAGTTTTTTCGAAATTTCTCAGAACCTACCGGTCCGAATTAGTTGAAATTTTCAGGAAATCTAAGTTTGATGGAACTCTTTAGAACGCCGTTTGGTTGGATCCAATCGGTTAAGCCGTTCAAAAGTTATAAGCGGGTCACATACTTACATACACACACACACACACACATACAGACAGGGTGACACCCTCTCGGGAGTGGTCAGGGAAGATTCCTAGGAACTCAAAACGTCGAGATCTGATGAATACTCGATTTTCGAAAAACGGGGTGAAACCAATAACTTCCCGATTTTAGAAAATTTTCAATTTTCTTAGCGGGAAGTTAAAAAAATATATAATTACGCTAACTGTTTTTTTTTTTTCTTTCTTAAAAGTGTTATTTTAGTCTCTGAAAACAACCCATTACGTAACTTAAAGTTTACAGTTAAACTCAATAACTTATTAAAGTTTTTTATAACAATATGTTTATGGAAAAAAGGAGGTTCTACGTAATTTATAAAATAATACAAATACACAAATTCAGTAAGATTTATTATCAAAAATAACACATTACTACTTTTGAAAGTAGCAGAAGACATCATAATATTAAATAAGTTCTTTAACCTCTAATGCTTGGTGAAAAATAAATCCTTGTTATTAGTGGTAATCGTATGTAATGTAACATGTTAAAGTATTAAACTAGCTACTATTCGAATTTAATAAAAAAGTAATATATAGTTGAAAAATACAAAAATAAATTTACATTCATTGATAATAATTAAGAAAATGTTGTAAGAAAATAACAATAAAAAACATAATACAAATACATGATATTTCATGAAACACAAAATTAAGTGACAATAAAATTGTTTTAATATTATTTTGATAAAATTAGATATTGATTGAAAAGTAGTTACAAAGTGTAAGTATTGGGGTAAACACGAATACCCAAATTAAGATTTTTAAATAAATAACAAAAAATAACTAATAATAATAATAATTAATAATATCAAATAGATTTCAAAAGAACTTAATGGAATAAAACTAACAGGCCAGACGCGTTAGATGTAAAGGTACGTTGTGATTGAGCGACTGGTGCGATCATCGCTCTGCGATAATAGCGGGCGCCTGCTTTGCATTATTCAAAATGGTCTTGTTGTCTTGTTATGAACGGGCGACTGGTAGAATAATCGCTTCAATAACAACAGTCTAACGGCCATCAGTCGCTTCAATCACAACATTGACCCGATAGCAAATGGAAGTCAAAACGGACGTACCAGGTCAAATTTCATCGAACAAGATATCACTGAACGAAATCATGAGATGTCACAAAAATGTTCAAATGTGATCTCTCAAAATTTCAAACGGTCCAATCAAAGGAAAAAACGAACACATCTACGAAGAAGCAAGAAAACACCCAAATAAAATAAAAAATACGAAAACAAACACTGAAATGGAGAGGAAAGAGAAAATACCCTTAGTTCAACCCTCCCAATATCACAGCTTACCATCTGAAGATTCACATACTTTTATATCCAGATAAGAAGTGGCTTCAAGAGCTTACGGATTTACAGCCAAATCACAAATCAATCTATTAATTACATACCGTAACGTCGAAGACAACCAAATAATAGCACATGTAATACAGGGTTTAAGACCTGAAATTTGCGAACATTTAATAACAATGGAGAATAGAACACTAGACCAAAGAATCTAAGGAAAATTGAACAACTTTAAAAAAAAAACCTAAATCACCAAAAAATACTTAAGAATTACGGAAAACAACAATAGCAATTTCCGGACGGGAACTAGACAATTTGAAACCATTAAAACCATGACAGAGCAACTTACAGAAATTGTACACACATTAGGGTAAAATATACAACTGAAAGGTTATAAAACAAACACATTTCAAATAAACGGTACCAGAAACTGTCACATACTTTCTCACAAACATATTTAAATTATTAAACAGATTCACAGTCACTTCATTTTTGTAGGAGGGGTAGGAGAGGTGATTTTAAACTAGGAGATTAACTAATAAATATTATTATTATTAGCTAGACATAAAACTATTCGATCGATTTCGAACGAATTTGCACCAAACACGTCAATTAGGCCTGTATAGATGCACGAAAAAAGGTTTTGAAAAACAACGGCTTTTGGCCAAAAAACCCCTAAAAATCAGTTATTATTATTATCTAAACAAAATTTTTTAGAAAGGTACGGTTACATTAAGGGCTGCAAATAAGCCAAATTTGATCAAAATTGTTAGAGCCATTTTTTTTATAAAAAAAAATAATACCCTAACTGATTTTTCTGGGTTTTTTTGCCAAAAAGGGGGTTGTTTTTCAAAATTGTTCACACCCGTTTTTCGTGCATCTATACAGACCAGCTTGACATGTCCGGTGCAAATTTGTTTGAAATCGATCGAATAGTTTTCGCTCTAGCTTTGTATACATACAGACATTTTGTAAAAACCACTTTTTTGGACTCAAGGGTCAATGAATATAAGACCAACAATGTTCAAAATAATGTAGGACAAAACTGCACAATATGTAAAATAAATAAATAATAATACACCGAACAGATTTTTCTTCCGAAAATACAAATGCTATATATGTAAAATGGACAACCATACAAATGAAGAAAGTAATTTCCATCCAAAAAGAAACAAGCAATACCTAAGTCAATAAAACTGTTTTGTATTAAAAACTAGTTAAAAAAAAGTGAATAGTAATACTACTTTTAATGGATTTTTTTATGATTTGAACAGAAGTTTTTTTCTTTGATTAGACGACAAGACAAACTTGTTCACTCACTTCCGCTCATTTAAAAATTATGAATTTGTTATCGTTTTAAAGCTAACTAAACGTAGTTTATAACGATGTAAATTTGCTATTGAAGTTAGAAAATAGTCAACCTTTAACCCTATTTGAATTTAGACGAATATTTCTAATAATATGCAAATTATTTCTAAGAATAACTTTTTCTACACTATACTTATGTGTAGTGGGAAAGTTTTTTACTATTTATTTCACATCATTTTCGAAATCACCAATCTAAAGAGCATAAAATGAAGGTAATTCGGTATAGTAAATTTCATATTTGTATCGTTAAACTCATACTTGTTGGAAAGCACGTTTCATACAGAAACCAAAAATATACACTTTGTACGACATTTGTTGATGATTTATGCGCAAACGCAGTTTGGACGAAAGGCTGCATTTTTAATTCGAGCGGTGACGTCATCTGATGAAATGCGCTGAACCCGTCCAAAACTCGTCTTTCTGAGTAGCACTCCTTATCTACTTACACCGTTGTACACCATGGTTTTGGGACTGTTGTGAGGGGGAGGGCAGTTGTTTGCAGAATGACCTTGGAAGGCTCTCAATGCTGTAAATGTCTTTAATATACTTTGTTTACACCACACGCGGCACCCTCTATCGGCTCGTCTCTACTCTGCACTACAAGCAGTAGCAGTAGTAGTCGAATTGCCTGGCTGTCAATAATACGGCACTTTCACACGAATAATTGGAGATTTTTAAAACATAGAAACAACAGATTATCTCCTAATTTCTTGTGAGGAATCGTCAAATCTTTATTTTTTATATTGATTTTAATCAGGAACATATGAAAATTCCCCCCCAAACTGTGAAAAACACCCCAAAAATTGATTCCCCCCAAAAATTCTGATGGCGCAACTTGCGCCATCAAACCATGCTGTGGGCACCCCTGGTGGCAACGCCATATCTCCCTTAATTCTTCATCAAATTGAATGATTCAAACATCATTTTAAAGATTCTGATCCCCACTATTGACTAAAAGTAGATAAATAGCTTATAACTAATGTTTTTGTTAAAAAATGTATTAAAAAACTTTCATATTATTTCTAAAAGAAGTTATTTTTTGTGGCAACGCCATATTCATTCTTCATAAAAATGAATGATTCTAACATCATTTTAATGCTTATGTTCCCCGATATTGACAAAAAAATAGTTTAAAATTAATGTTTTCTTTTAATTAAAAAAACATTCATTTGAAAGTTCATAATATAATTCTTAATGAACAATGAATTCCATCTATTAACAATCTGTTTAACTAACCTGATAGCTGTTGCGTATACTCTATATACGCAATCACGCAATAAATCAACGTAAATCATTATAAACTCTAATTTATAAAAACATAATTAACTGAATTAAATCAAAATATTGAAGCAGGTAAGTACTGCTAATTTGCGAAATATTCACATGGTTCAGCTAATAATGATTTAATACTCCAATACAGTAATTACAATTGTTTCTTATGAATTATCCACATAAATCTCACTTATCGTTAGCACTATTTGCACAGGATTTTAGGTGAAATGAAAAGTTATCAAATTGATTTGTAGTAATAATCTTTTGTATTTTATTTAGTTTATTATTTGATACTTTCGTATATTTCTTGTTATTATTTATTATAATTTGAGAGAAGTCAATAACCTTATTCTTCATAACTTTTATGGACGGAAGTTTGAGTTCATTATTATTAATAACATTTATTTTTAATACATAAGATATAAAACACCTGGAGACTTGTCCATAAACATGTGTTTAAAACATGTGACATGACGTGAAATCTATGTTAAGGCAGTTATAAATAACATATGATAAATTCAGGACCAAAAATTTGTTTAATAAAAGACAACTAAGCTCATATCTTATTGTAGAAAAAATAATTTCCCATTATAAAACTTGCAGATGAATTCCATTATAGATTTTTTTAATATATAAATGATAATGAAAAGGGTTATCATGTGTTCCAATAATTTACAGAATAGTTCAAAGTTTTAAAAACATCAATTTCGAAAAAGGTTGAATAATTTTTGTCAGTCCTCCATAATACTACTTAAAGGTCAGAAATTGGGAATCACAACTTACTATTGCTCCAGTCGTAGTGAATAGTAGGCTACTGTGTTGGATTCAAGGCCGTAGCCAGGAGGGGTTAGGGGGTCAAACCCCCCCGGAATCTCGAAATTTAGTAGTGCAAATTAAATTATAAAATAGAGGACACAACAAAGGATCCAGCAACATATTTTACATCATAGTGCATTGCATGCTTACTGATATTTAGATTTACTTGATTAAACTACAACGTACAATACACATGGATGCAGTAGGTTACAGCCTTACTCTCTTGTGAGCTTGCTCTTATCTATTAAATAAGAAAACTATGAAGGTTCAACAAAAATACTTTACTCTAACAAAACACGCAAAGCATTGTGCATTGAAAGTACTCCCAATACGGGGGTTGGCGTACGAAGCACGCAATGCATTGTGTATTGAAAATACTCCCAATATGGGGTTGGCGTGCAATGCACTGTGCGTCGGCCGCTTCTCATAGTGTTCAGTGTCAAACTCACATATGCGTCCTTAGCAGTGAACGTGTTAAAAGGGTTTAAATTCAAATCCTCGGTCCTGACCTGACCCCCCTCCCCCCTCCCGAAAAGTTTTCCTGACTAAGGCCTTGGTTGGATTTTGATAAATACTTTATTTGAAGTGTTAATTGATATTTGTCAAGAAAATAGAATTAAGTTTGCAATTAACTAAAATATTTGTTATAAAATTGATAAAAATGTACTAAATGTGATAAAGGTTAAGAATTTTCCTCAAAAACTTTATGTTAATTAATTTATTGGTATACACTTATTTGGGAATTGGATATAAATTAAATTAAAAACTAAAATAGGTAACTATACAGACACAAAATTTAATGTCTTATTCTAGAAATTTTCATTATTTTATTTTTTATTGATTTTATGATTAATAAAGATAAAATAAAATTTGTTTTCAGAAAGTAGCAGATAAATACCATGAATAATATTTGTTTTACTAAAATATTCTTAATAATATTATCTAAAACATCCACTAACAACTTTTATGACAAACCTTTTTTAACCACAAACTAGATTGTTGTAATCAATCCTTGATATTTTAGTGAAAGAAATTCCCTTTGCCTATATTTTCAATCCTTCAACATAACATTAGTAAGCACAGTTTTTATTATTATTTTATTGTAACATCTATAAATTTTTTAGGTGTTTTGCAATACTATGTTTAAAATTGTAAGAGTTGGTATAAACTAAAGTTGATTGATCAATAAGAAAGGCAAAATTATTTAAATACAACAGACCAAATGAATAAAATTTAAAACATAGCTTTACAAAAAAGTTGAAAAATAAGTAAAGTACAACTCCTTTAGTGTGATTTTAAAAATAGTGTAAGTAAATCTTATCTTCTAAAGCGAGAGATAATTGTCTGTCTGCTAAATGGATCTGGAATCTCCGTCTAAGGATTTTTGATTTTATATGGGGCTTTTGACCACGAGAAATCGATTGGAAATGGTCACCAGTCTGGGAAAATTCGTTTTCTACGTCTTTTTATTAAATTAAAAAGTGAAATTTGTCCATTTTAAACAATACAAAGCACAGCTGATGCAAATGTTTTCAATGTCATTACAATAATCATCTGTTTTCTTTTAAACGAAGCACAGCTGATGCAAATGTTTTCAATGCCATTACAATAATCATCTGTTTTCTTTTAAACTGTATTTTATTAGAGGTAAGCCTAATTAATGTTGTATCTATTTATAGTTACCATGGCAACGAATACTTCTGCTAAATAAACATACCCTTTATTTAGTTGTTTAATGTTATAGGCCTAACCTAAACGATGTTCACGGAAATTTGCAATAATAGTTATTGACGTGAGCGAACTAGGCCCTGCTTATAATCGAGCTTTAGCTCGGTCTCCTGGTACTGATACATAATAATTGAGAATTTCTGTATGTCTCTTAATTTTAAATAAATGTACTAAGGAGTGTTTAGACTATGTAACAAAGTTGTACATTCTTATGTTTCAATTATTAATTTATTTATATATATTTAAAATATAGTTCAATTTGTCTTACAACATGTTTACAGTTGGAAGAGGTACTATTTACATTGCCAAACAAGTTGACCAATTTTTCCCCAGTTGATTCTAACTAACTTTACCTTCTACATCAGTTTTGATTCTTCTGTAAACTTACAAGTTGTCATGTTGTACGACTTTCAATTTGTTTTAAAGCACTTCATATTAAAATGTTAAACACAAATTTTTGCTATTATAAATATACTTTATTAAGGTCACATAAGCTTACAAATATGAGATTGTGGTTTATTATATTTCTTCCTGATTATTACTGGAATATTTCCAAAATTGCTGTATAAAAATGTTCTACGATTGACACCAAACTGAAGATAGCATTCTGTTTGGCAAAGCTTTTGTTGTTCCTGTAAAAAATCAAAATTATATTTTAGAAGAAAAATATTTTAATTCCATTATAATAGCTAACGGATTATTGATTTTATAAATTATTGATGCAGTTATATCAACTAATCGAACTTAATTTAGGTATGACTTATGTACCTACTGCAATTTCGGTTGTTTGACCACTGTAAGTGTGTTATACGATGCGTTAATTTAAGGGCATAGTCATTTTACACTGGCTGGAGGTAAGGATAAAGAACATATTTAAAAACCAGTATCAGACATGCATTCACGTCCTCAGAATGTGCCTATAGTGACGTTTGTGTAATCATTTTACGATCTCAATGAAATTTAGGTTTTGTGAGATGTGTAAATTTTATGAAATTTTATATTACCCTGAAGATGGTTGAATGACTAAAATTGCAATAGGTACTTAAGATAAGACATACCTAAATTAAGGAGGATTAGTTGACATAGTTGCATCAAGAATTTTTGAAAAAAATATCTTTATTATTCCTCTAATGGATTAAAGATCATATTATATAAATGGGTAACGGTTGGGAAAATCTGGATTTAATATACAAAAACGTGTAAAGTACTTCAATTCCATTTCACACATGATATTGAGATATTTGTATGCAGTAGCACCCCCAATGATGTTGAGAAAAAATATAGTCCAAGTTGCAGTGGCAGATCCACGGGGGGGGGGGGGACCTTCCCCCCCCAATCCTCAAAAAAAAAGAAGAAAATGAGAAGCCAGATATACATTTTGATGGCAAATATCTTAGGTACATATTACAATCACATTACATCTAAAAGTCACAAATATTGAATTGTAACCAACCCGATATTTTGAACTCAAGTCCTTGTTTTATCAGTCTGTACATATTATATGCTGAAGCGCTGCGGTAAAACGCCAGACGACGGCGAGGCGCGAGTAGGGTCTACCTACTGCCTTAGACTATGGTTCTCGGAATTATGCATCAACAATCTGTGTAGTAGGCATAATTTTTTGGATTTGATAATCTGTATTATTCTTTTTACAAAATTGAGAATATATTTTGTATATTCTTCGTATATCTTTGATATATTCGTTTTTTCTCGTGCTTTCAACATAGAACTGTATGTTATAAAATATTGTACAGTGTATAACTCTTTGCAAGTATATAAAAAGGAGTCCATGCCAAAATTAACTACAGTAATCAATGTAGGACTAAGCAAATGTTATCGTACATGAAATTCATGTTTTTTTTTTTTTTTTATCGACCAATACTAAATATTTGTAACAAAGATGTTTTCTTCATCATCCACACGCTTATTCAAGTTCTGTGTACCTTGCCAGTCAGCAGTGCAAGTGCGGAAATGTCATTTCTACATTAAGCCGTGTTATACGAGCGCTGTTAGCGTCGGTTTATTGGGTAAATGGAACTCTCGTGGTCCATGTTAAACCAGCGCTATAAACCCTGGCGAATTCGTGTTAACAGTGCGCTATCAACGCCGAACCAAGTTTTGCGGAGTGCTGTCAACGCGCACTCGCAGAGCAGACCAGAGAGGCCACAGTAGTCAGAAATATCGACTTTGTCCTGGTTCTAGTTGTTACTGTTTATTTCAAAGTGATTATTGTGTACCGTACTTCAAAGTGTCAAAATGTTTGGCACGAAAACAAATTATTTACGCTGTCGAACAGCAGCCACCTCTTTATGACGTTAAGTCAAAGGATTATAACAATAAATAATTGAAAGCTAACCCTTTCTCCTACACAATTCCTCATATGTTTCTACAATTTTTAATACACCTAGACAGCCTAACTAAATGATATTCATCTTGGAAGTGAGTAACGCCACCTTGACAACACCTCAAAAACGCGGTGTATAACACAGCTCCCGTGTTGACGATGCGTTAACATTGACGCGCTTTCAACGTCCCGTATAACTTGGAAATTAAACGCCTGGTTTTCAGCGTTATCAACGCGGCGCTAACAGCGCTCGTATAACATGGCCCTTAAGGCACTTGAAGTACTGGACAAGAACTGCCATGGTTCAGAAAAGATTGGTTGGATTGGCTCTCTTATATACACACCACTGTATAGCCTGCCTATTAAACCCAACCAAGTGATTGAGAGATTCGAAAAATCAGGAGGAAACCACAGACTTTCTCTATAGCGTTAGGCCTAAGTACACTCAATATAAATTTAACTTCAAATGTTGTTATTTTAAGCTAAAAAGTCACCTGTTCATTTATAATTAGTATCAAACTTGTTCCTTTGAAGTCAAAGTTGTAAAATTTTTCTATTAGTAGTCTATTCTTTAAATATTTGTAAGTTAGTTCTGTTTAGTAATTAAAATTTGTATTATTCAATTACTCTACAAAATCTGAATAGTAAGATTTAAAATGATTATTTTAAGACTATTTGCCTCTGTGGAGTTTTAAAATAACGAGCCTATCATAAAAATCTTGTAAACAACATAAAATACTGAAGGAAAATATTATCATGAAAATGCTCACAAATTGGTTATTTTTAGTTCGATAATTTAAAACTACATATCCTACTACTATAACATATACATATAATTTCAAACTACTACTCTATATACATCTAACTACTCCCCCCCTCCCCAGAAAGTTCCCCTCCCAAAATTATGCTCTGGATCCGCCACTGCATGATGTTGGATATGTGTGAATCTAAGAAATTTACCGTGAACAGCAAAGAAGATTTGGTAAGTTTCTTACTTTACTAAAAATTGTAGATGTTTTGATTCCAGAAGTAGTTGGTTCAAATTGCTCTAACATATCAGTCTCTATGATAAATAAAAGTATATAAATAAGAGTAGGCTATCTTATTTATATATTCCGTGGTCTCTACATTTTCAGCGTAGCGATCGTTTTCCACTCTGAGAAGATTAAAACCTTATCTGCGCAGCACCATAACACAAGGGAAGTTGAACGACACGTATATTATGCATGTACCGTACATAAGGAAGTGACAAAAAAAACCATAACAAATACTTATTAAACATCTGTAGTTCTGTTCAAATAATTAAAAGGTTTACTATTACACAAAATCTGAATAGTAAGATTTAAAATGATTCTTTAAAGACTATTTGCCTCGTGGAGTTTTAAAATAATAAGCCTATCATAAAAATCTTGTAAAAAACATAAAATACTGAAGGAAAACTTTATCATGAAAATTCTCCCAAATTGGTTATTTTTAGTTTGATAATTTCTGACTACATATCCACTAACACCCCTCCCAAAATTATGCCCTGGATCCGCTCCTGCTAAATTGTGAACCACAATTTTTTAATTGACTGGATTATTTCAAATTTTATTGAAAGAAGCTCAAATTTCAACAATTAATTTGTCAAAAGATGGGATAAAGCAGTTAAAACCAAAAGGGAAATGACTTAAGGTGAACCTAAGACGCTGAAGCTGTTGTAAGCCAAATGTTAGTTCACAATAGTTATTGAAACTATGAAAACTACAGTTGATGAAGATTCATCTGACTAAATAAACTAAGAGCGATATTGACTTTAAATTTATATACAAGAAATGTCATACTGTTAACTTTGTATTAACCCTAAAGAGGTCGCACAAAAATGATTACACATTTAGTCGCATGGAGTCAAAATGACCGCAGTGTGTTTTCCAGGTTATAATAAAGTAAAAACAACATAAATATAATTGTAAACTATATGTTTTTTATTTTAAATGTATTACATTGTTTATAATTAGAAAATCTTAAGATAGGTATTACAAATAAACTATGTATTATTTATACTATATATAAGAAACATGAACAATAAAAAAGTTAGAAGGTAATAGCGATAAAATAAATAAACGGTATCAGTTAACTGACACAAACTTTGTCCCAACTTACTGTAGTCAAAATAATATTGTTTTTAATCATTTTATTTACTACTTTTTAGAACAAAACAAAAAAATAATATTCTACCTACGTCAATCGTATAAAAACGTTATTGTCCCAGGCGGGATTCGATCGCGCGACCTTTGAATTACTGGCCGTCCTCGCTACCGTTGTGCTACCCCGTGCGGCCGTCGCCGTGATGCTAGATTGACAACATAAACTTGTTTATTTTTTTAACATTTCCCCATAATTATGAAACGCCGAAGTTTTGATAAAAGCGGGTGGTGTCATTTTGTTTGGCATCTTAAGCACTATAAATACTGAAAATTTGATCAAAATCGTTAGAGCCGTTTTTGAGAAATTTGCATTTTTGTCGTTTTTTATTGGTTTTTAGGGGTAAATTACCCTTAAAAATTGAAAATTCCAAAAAATGAAAAAAACGCCTGGAGATATTAGGGTTTAGTACCTACATACCAAATTTCATGAAAATCGGACCAATAGTGTCCCCTCTGGTCGTGTATACATTCTGACACACTGACAGACAGACACCACGTTAAAAACACTTTTTTGGGTTCAGGGAGCACCAAAACAAAAAATTCCACTAAAAATATTTTTGGGTTCAGGGAGCACCAACACAGATAATTGCACTAAATAATTTTTTGGGGTTCTGGGAGCACCAAAACAGATAATTCAACTGAAAATTCAAATTCGAACATTTTTACGAAAACAATACTTTCTCCATATACTACGTATAGGGTGGAGAAAATAAAAATTACAACATGTACGATTTATGTTGAGATCAATTATATTATGTAAACTAAAGCATGTACTTTGAATCTAAAAAACATGAAAAGTAAAAAATTTTAAAATAATAGTAATGAAAAAAATTAACACTTACAAATTATAATAGGAACAATATTCATACACCGATAAATGAATTGCATATTTTAATTTCAAAGTTTTAAGTTTACACGTAATAAAATTTTAAGTTTTCATAAATGGCTTTTCTGTTTCAACTATCTAAAAAGAAACATAAACAGTAAAAAAGTTAGAAGGTAATAGTGATAAAATAAAAAATTAGAACATGTACAAAATTTTATGTTGAGATAAAATACGTAAATTAAAGGATGTACTTTACATTTAACAAACATGAAAGTAAACAAGTTTAAAATAACAGTAATGGAAAAAATTAACAGATACAAATTATAATAGGAACAATATTCACTCACCAGTGAATTGCATGTTTTAACTTCAAACTTTAAAGTTTACACGTCATCATCTTCAGAAGTTTGTTCAACAACATTTTCACCAGCACACTCCACACAAGTAAACTTAGTATGTTCTCTGCAGATAAAATACCGGCAGCGAGAGCATCTTGTTGTACTCTTCCTGTTTTTTACTCTCCCGCAAGCATAACACCTTCCAGACCGTGGTTCATTATCCGTCTCTTCTAAAGCAGGTCTCACTGGATGTCCAAGAATAGTTTTGATGAGATTTTGAGTTATCACTTTGGTTGATCTTACAGATAACCTTCTGTTCATGTGCTCGAGACAAAGATCTCTTACTACTGACTTGATAAAAACTCGTCGGCTGTTAACAAGTTCACTTTCTATATTATTTCTCAATATAATAAAACTATTAATTCCTCCAATGTCCAAAAGAGAAAATAAAACTCGCAAAGTCCATCGATTTGTTTTTCTTGCGGTAGAGTAGGCCTGTTTCATGTGGTCTACGGTATCAACCCCACCTTTGTATTTGTTGTATCTAGTAAGAATTACTGGTTTTTGTTTATCACCTGTATCTTCATCAATGTCATCTGTGCGATGATAAGTTGACAGAAGCAAAACTACTTTGTTTTTATTCGGCATGTATGATACTAAAGTGCAATCATTCTGATAAGCAAAAATGCTTGTTAGTGGTGGCCTTATTTTACCATCTTTAAATGAAGCAGGTATCTCTGGTTTGTTTTTACGTAATGTTCCTATTGCAGTTATTCGATGATTGTTAAATAGTTCCTTAGCTAATGGCACCTACATGAACCAGTTGTCCATTTGTTAGATGACGCCCGGTGCCAGATACTGGATTAGTCAATCGCAGTACAACATCCCTCGGAGAGTTACTCAGGCGATATGGTCCTGTTTGGTTTTTCCCTGAATAAATTTCTAAATTATAGGTATAAAATGTGCGGCTGTCACAAAGAGCAAACATTTTGACTCCATATTTAGCTGGCTTATTCGGTACATATTGTTTGAATGAGCAACACCCTCTGAACGATTCCAGCATTTCATCAACGGTTATATACTCACTCAGAGCATAGAATTAATTCTTGACACCGATTAACAAATTCTTCAAAAAGATCACGGATGGCTGCAAGTTTATCTTGTGCCTGTCTTTGTCTTCTGGATGTAATATTGTCAAATCTCATTGCACGCAATAAGAATTTGAAACGATGCAATGACATGGTTGCTCGAAAAAAATCTACTCCAAACCCATCAGTGGCCCACAGCTCATCCAGATTTGTATGGGATGATTTTAAGATACCTGCAAGATATAAAAGTCCAAACACTGCATGCATTTCGTCTCTGTCTGTCTCTTTAGCGTCTCTTTCCCTTGAGTATTTCTCTTTATTAATCCTAATCCATATGTTTGTAAACTCAACTATTTTTTCTACAAATTCGTTTGGAAAATACAGTTTCCAGGACTCAAATGGAGACTTTACAGACCGAGCAATACCTTTTGGACAAGGTAAACTGACGCCGGATCTTTCGGCTCTAATTATATTTTGTTGGCGTACCCTACCTCTCATTACTGTAACGCCTAGATGAGTATTCCATTTTGTTCCATTTTTACCTAGAACGTAGGGTATTTGTTGAGCAGGTTGCAAAGCAAATGTATTATCTACTTCCACTGTTGGTATTTCCTCTTCTACACGTTCTATGAAATCCTCAGTTGACATTTCCGATTCCGAGTCATGGTCGCTTATTTCAACTACATTTTCATTATCAACATCCGACCCTTCAATTTCTAAACATTGGTTTTCTTCATCCTCCTGATCTAAGTCACCAACAAAAAGTTGTCTTCGCAAAAGTTCTCTGTCAAGAATCGCTAATCTTTCCGCTTCCCTCTCTTCTTTTTCCACACTGTCAAGTAAACTAAGCAGTCTTCGACTTTCTTCAGCGGCCAAGATAGTACAAATACACAATAAACAAAACTAATGACACAAATTATAACAAATTAAAGAAAGACACACTGCTTTTAAACTACAAATAAAGTTGCGTGGCTTAAAATACACCGCACTAAAAAGTCACACATTACATCGCATGGCGTCAAAAACACCGCACTGTTAGTCACACAATAGGTCGCATGGCGTGATAAAGACCGCACTCCACAAAAGGACCTGCGCACTTACTGTGGTTTCAACACAGACTAACTGATATTTGGCTGGTGGAAGGAGGGGATGTTGGTGGGGGAATAACTTGACCGCTATTGTTCTCACTCACTCCACTGCTTGACAACATAAACAAAATGGAATCCTGCGGAACTTTTGACGCCATGCGACCTCTCTAGGGTTAAAATTATAAACAACTAGTGGACCCGGCAATGCTTCGCTATTGCTTTATTTAATTTTAAGGGTAGTTATCAAATTTCATTCTTTTGACTTAAGTTATTGAATTGCAAATGGTGTTTATGTCAACAATTTATATAAACAATTTATATAAACAATATTTTAAACAGCATATATGTAAGTAAATAGATATGTAACAACCAATGTTTG
Source organism: Philaenus spumarius (assembly GCA_018207615.1). Lineage (NCBI taxonomy): Eukaryota > Metazoa > Arthropoda > Insecta > Hemiptera > Aphrophoridae > Philaenus > Philaenus spumarius. Next base: position 1,871,503 of record JAGFPH010000003.1, read on the forward strand.
AATTGAATTATAATACAGTAAGCATTTTTCGTTGATTTTTGTTTGTGTTGTTTGGCAATCTAACCTAAAAAAGCTGTTTTGGTTTTTGAAGAATAATAACCCGATTATAAATTAGAGAAATTGGTTGCAAATAAAAGTGTTTTGGTTCATTGTAGGCCTAACCTAAAATTATGTTCAGTTTTTGATCCATAACAGTTGTTTTATTTATAATAATATTTAACAACCGATGTTTAAATTGAATTATAATATAGTAGGCCTAAGCATGTTTTATTGATTTTTGTTTGTGTTTGCTTTTAATTTGTCAATCTAATCTAAAAAGCTATTGGTTTTGAAGAATAATAAACTGATTATAAATTTGCTAAAGTTGCTATGGTAATGAATGTAAACAAACATGTGTTACTAAGCATTTTATACGAACAGCTGTTTTTGAGCGCTATGGTCTTGAGTCCATACAAAAGAGGCTGTTTAGTTTTTTCCAAATTTGAAACTTTTTCGGGAAACTTTTCAAATTTTTCTTTATATAAAAACCTAGTTCGGACTATTACGAACATTTTAAAACAAAAAATTGCCAAATTGGTCCAGCAGTTCTCAATTGATGCGATTTCAAAGAAACAGCAATTCATTTTTATTATATAGATTTAGCTAATGGTTGAAGCAATAAGCCCTTCAGGTACAAAACCTGTTAATAAACTGTTTAAAATAAAATTGTGCTATTTACATACTTCTATGTTTTAAATTCTCTCTTTATAGAGTATGGAAGAATTCCTGTTTGAACTTGAGAAAGTTATAACTTAAAACTAGACGTCTTAATTCGTCGGACTTTTACAGTTAAGCCAATTAATTGTCAAGTATACTTACATATAAGAATCATTGTTTCACCAATATTAAACATTACCAGGTTTTAAGAACTCATCTAAGTTATCAAAACCATTTTCTTTATTGAAGGATACTTAACTTTTACTTGTTATATTTATTTATAAATTTATTTGGAATTCTATCTACCTGAAATATAACCAGTGATGTGTCTTGATAGCGAATTTTTATCTCTTCTTGTGTTATATATTTGAAAGAATTTTGCATCGGTCATCTAAAACATTTAATTTATTTTTACTACATTATAAATTAATTATTATTCACAATACCTATTCTGTTCTTTGAAATGTTTATACAAAGTTATATAATACTTTTGTCAAACAATTTATTTACTATAATAATTACAGTAAGACCTCATTAATTTGGATTTTATTTATCTGTACTGCACAAATCGAACTAGTTTAAAATCAAATTTAACTGAAAGATTGCATTTGATAATGTAGTTAAATTTACTGTTATGCAGTACTATTATATTGAACATACAGTATTAATTAGGCCTGTAAACATATAGCAATGAATACAGAAACTATAAGAAGCGCAATGTATATGGAGAATAGTCAGCCGATTTTATTCGCGCCAAAACAAGCTTAGCACGGCGGCCGCAACGAGGCGCAGGCTGTCGGCACCAGTGTCGCACACTCTCCTCCAACCCCTTGCCATCGCACTAGCGACCACAGAATAAAATAGACTGTCCCATCACAGTATGAAATAATGAAGTGTGCCTAAACTATCTTGGGAAGGTCTAGAAAGCCAAAACGGCTCGGAGATGATGCTAAAATTGTGATGCTCGTGTTTCAAATACACTGTTGTTTTGAACACTTGCAACACACCGATTTCTTTGAAATTTTACACACTGACAGAATATTAGTGTAGGATGATATTGTTATAAAAATTATTATTTATAAAAAATCTTTAAAGGTATACATAAATTTTCAAAGCTAAGATTTAATATGGAACTTTAAATTGTGACACGAAAAAGTTGTTCTGTGAGAATTTTTTTTGTTTTTTGGTCAAAGACAAAGTGTAAGCGTAAAAGTTTGAGCCAATAAGTTAAATTTTATGAAACATATTTTTTCAAAAAATTAGCTCAAGTGGTTTGGTTTTTACAGCAGGTTAACGATTAAGTAAGCGCCAGAATCTCGCTATATTCCCACAATCTATCATATATGTTGTATGATACTAATATTTATTTTAATCTAAACATTGTTTACCATTCAATCAACATGGCTTAGCACACTATATAAAATGACATTTAATAAGTGTATTTTCTTTACGTTATTATTCTGTATAGAAATCAACAAATAATACTGTAGCTCTTTATAGTATGACAAAGTAACACATAATTACGGAAAGAAAAATAATAATGACAACATAAATATGGCATAGCAAACTATATAAAATGACATTTAAGTGTATTAACTTTACTTTATTATTCTGTATAGAAATCGACAAATAATACTATAGCTCTTTATATTATGTCAAAGAATAGAATTTATATGTGCCAGTAAAAAATTTATTGATGGAAAATTTTCAAAGTTATTAGCTAAAGAAACAAAAAATGTTCAGTAACAGAAGAAACAAGTTCAACTTTAGGCTTAGGCCTACGTAAAAAGTAGTAAACATTTTTTGAAATTTGTTTTCAAAATATACAAAGGTTTTATCATTTAATTCTTAATAGAAGTGTATACCTTATAACATAAAAAAATGTATTCTTTGAAGAAAATATAGTTGAAATGTAATTATGTATGCTACTTTACAGAAAATTGAAGTTATAATCCTTATTGGAATTAAATTTTATAAGAAATCAGATGAGCCATTTAAATTTTAGTTATTAAAGAAATTTACTCATATGTTGGTGTTTGATTTCTTACTACCTAGCCTACATAGTGTACAATAAATAATTGTGACAAAATACGTGGTGAAAGCAAATTTTATTTGTTTTATTTAAATACTAGCTGATGTACCCGTGGCTTCGCACACGGTCCAAAGTTTCGCCGCATAGTAATTAGTGTTTATTGTTTTAAGGGTTGTTATTACATTTTCACCCCTATGCGGCTTTGCACGGATAGACAAATCAAAGTTAAATGTATATTAGCAACAAAAACATCAATAAATATAGTACACTATGTGTTTCTTATGGGGATTTTTAGTAACTTAGACCCTCCAAACCACCCTAAAATTTAGAATTTTTTGGAAACCTTTCTTAGGGAGCACCTAGGGCTCTAGAGGAAGCTACATACCAAATTTCATTGCAACCCGTTCGGTAGTTTTTGAGAAATCGTGATGAGTGAGTCAGTCAGTCAGTGAGTGGTATTTGGTTTTTTATATATATAGTTTTGAACTGGTTAAGAATGCCTGTAAATACTTGTGCATTTAAAATACATACCGGTAGCTCAGGTGATGGAGTATGTTCAATATGTTAGTGGATGTTTACCTCATCCTTAACACATTCACTGCTAAGCAAATTTCGTATTTCTTATGCTATTAGCTGACCTTTTATTTTGTATATCTATAGTCTAAATTAGTAGAAATCATTTATTTTTTATTTTTTAACCTTTCTACGTAATAATTACTAATATTTTAAAGCGGACGCACATGTTCGTCCATAGCACATAGGCTTAAATTTGCTAGAAAACTATATAAGACGGAAGCAGTTTCATGCGACAGTTATGGGTGATGGATTTTAAGGTTATCCATGACTAAACCATATTCTTTGTTAAAACCTTTATTATTAAAAACTTTACATTAAAATATTTTAGGATTGCCCATGGATAAATCATACTCTATGATAAAACCTTTATTATTCAATTTTTACATTGAAATATTTTAAATACAATTGACTGTTTAACATACAACAAAATTACACGTGTGACTGTTAAAGTGACGGCTTGCGTGTCGATTTATGTAGGACTAGCTGCTGTACCCGTGCTCTGCACGCCAACCCCGTTGGAACCGTCTATACACATAATCATGTTATCTTTACTTTATAATAAAGGTGTAGGATTAATAATATTAATTTGGTTGCTATGGTAATGAATATAAACAAACGACATGTTGCTAAACTTTTTATACAAACAGCTGATATTTTTATAGATAAAATTGAAGGTTAAAGAAGTTTTCAAAGCCAGTTTGGCGGTACCCTGATGGAATTTCTAAATAAAAATATGCTCATTTTTTAATCTGGGAACCTAAAAATATCCATGAAAAATTTCAGCTCAATAAATCCAGTAGTTTTTACGTGATTGAGTAACATACATACACACACACATACACACACACACACAGACAGACACCATTAGATTTTTATATAATAGTATAGACACCATTAGATTTTTATATAATAGTATAGATTACCCATGTATAAATCGTAATCTATGGTAAAACCTTTATTATTATTTTTTTTACATTTTAATAACCTAGAAATACTGAAATCGGCCTAGGCCAATGTTAAACGATTGTTGTTGTTGAAGACAAAGAATGCATTTAGTTGTCAGAAATTAATAATTTAAAAAATACTATTTAAAAAGTAATAACTTTATGTAGGCATACTATGTTGAGGAGATTTTTAACTTGGTAAATGTGTACAATTATAAAGATTACTTAGATATGATTTTATATAACTGTAGGCATATTTGTGATATTTTTGTTATTTAAATATTATATTTTTTATCAAAATACCAAACTCTATCAAATTATAGGCATATTGTAGTTGTTGTACCCGTTCTTCGCACGGGAATATATCATGGTGTAAGCAGAAGTATAATACAATCAGTCTGATGGTAAATGTTGACAAATTGTAACAAATGGAGGAAAAAATGTATATGTTTACGTGTCACTTAAAGAGTGGTCGAGAATTGTCAAAAACCTCTGACGGAATAACGTGTTTTTCATTAAAAAACATGTTTTGACTCATCACTCACTTATTTTACCCAATTTGTAAAAATTTGACTTGGGTGGGAGATCCCCCAGGGGCATGTACACTTTACTGTTGTATAGCCCATAACTGGCAAAGATGGTGCTTCCTAAAGAGTGGTCGAAAATCGTCAAAAATGCTCTAGAACACACCGTTTTCGAGATATTGATGATTTTTGTGAAAAAACAATGAAAAAGCTTCAAATCATTGCAATATAATCAAAGCCGACGGAATAAAACGTGTTTTTTGCATTAAAAAACATTTGTTTTGACCCGTCTCTCAATTATTTTACCCAATTTGTAGAAGTCAAAATTCGACTTGGGGGAGGGGGAGAGAGCCCCTAATAGCATAAACACTAACCGTTGTATAGCCCATAACTGGCAAAGATGGTGCTTCCTAAAGAGGGGTCGAGAATCGTCAAAAATGCTATAGAACACACTGTTTTCGAGATACTGACGATTTTTGTGAAAAAACAATACGCTTATGAATGCTATCGTTGTAAGAAGTAAATATACCAATTTCCAGCTCTCTAGCTTTATGGAAAGTATAATAATTAATTTGTATTGTTTTGGGGGTTGTTATTACAATTTCACCCCTTAGCATAACAGTGTAAAATGCAAATATAGTTTACATTTTATATGTACCTTGTAAGAAATAAATGTACCAAATTCCATCTTTCCAGTCTTAATGGATGTATAATAATAAATATTTATTGTTTTAGGGGTTGTTTCAACCCTTAAATCAAAATGATTTATAGCCTATGTCTCATTCCAGGTCATGATCTATATGTGTGCCAAATTTCATTTAAATCCATCCAGTACCATTCAGTCAAACAAACAAACAAACACACAAACTTTCACATTTATAATATTAGTAGGATTCAGATAACTCATCAATAATGTAAATACTCTTCAACAGAATAACAACTTTTTTTAAAGAGATAATTTATAACTTGTTTTTAAAATTATATTTTATTAATTACAAAAAACAATTTATTAAAGTTTTATTCTCATGTATGATGGTGTATTTTCAAAATTATTACCGTATTATAATATGTTGACAGTACTTTTACCAATATTCTGATAATTTTCATTTGCATTTTGAAAATAATGTTGTGATTAATGTTTTATGGGTAGTTATACATTAATTTATTAGCCGGAAAAATTCAAATTATATTATATAATATACTTAAAATATTATAGCTACAAACAAATGGAAACTCGTTGCCTTGGACAAGGAAGAGAGAAATTGTGTATTTCCCTAGTAGCAGCTGGGCCAACGCGTTCATTCTCTCTGAGTGCCATTCTCTGTCTCTCTCTAGCACAGGCACGGCGGCGACAGTGGCGCTTCCGCTACCTAGTGAACGCCGTGGCAACCTCGTCAAATTCAAATAAAACTGGGCTGAATTTTTTAACATGGGGATTGCGCTTCTTATAGTTTCTGTATTCATTGCATATAGTCTGCAAACATTTTTTAGGCATTAAGAAAATTAATATAAAAGTAAATGTTCATTAAATGGTGGAAAGTCAAGTCCATAAATAGAACCACAAATCATGATACAGAAATCCTAAATTTGATTTACAAGTATAATAATTAGAGAAGACAAAGCTAAAAAACATAAATTATAGAAAGATACTTTCTAATATAAAAGAAAAAGTAAGTGAATTTCTTTGAAATTGAAAGATACTTTCTGACTTATATTTTTGTGAATTCATTGAATACAAAATGTGTTACTTGTTATATTTAGCAAGTTATTTCAATGATAATTTTATTGTTGCCAGTCCACTCAAATGCTCTGGGGGGGGGGGGGGCGCAAAGGTTATCTCAAATATGTTTTTATCAGTTTGAATTAGAAAACAAGTGTTTGGGAAGGTAACCATATAACTATTGTTGGTTATGACCGACTAGGCTTTAGCTGGCGAACATCCAGAGGGCAGTGATGATCCGATAATACAAAAATTGTTCACCTTGTCAAATAGTTCAACTCCATTTAAATCACATTCTTCTCCATCGCTTAAACATTATGAAAGTTCATTTTACCCAATAGAAGAGGTATCATCTACATCACAAACATGAACTTGGGATTCTTTTTAACTTAAAGTTCTGAATTAATTATTATTATAACTAATACTTTTGAATTATGTTTTATGTCATATTTTTTTAATTTTTAACTGTGCATATGATTTATTCTTGAGCACTCTACACATACGCCAAGGACCGGCAGTAATTATATCCATTCACTACTTTAAGTGTAAAGTAAACATGTTTTTTTTCTTTCTGATCACATGTTTTAAATTTATTTTATGAGTTACGGTACCTACTTAATTTCATTCAGTACATTGCAAGACCTAATTAGTTCGGATTATCAAGGTCTTACTCCATAGTTATTTCTTTGATTTTATAATCAAAAAACTATAACTATATGTACAGTCAGGGCCAATATTGGGGAAACCAAAATGGGTTATAAAAAATCTAAAAAACCCAACCTACTGTGATATTCATCTGTTGCTACCCGATATGAATAGAAAATATGATTGTAAAAACTATCTTGCACGGGTGACAATTTACTCTTGAGCCTCCACTGTGTACAGTATAATATACACTTACATATTTATTTATCTTATTGCAAAATTTCTCACTAATGCACTTTCTGAATAAAGTCATATTCAACAAAACATTCCTTGCAAAAATTTTAAACAATATATTGTATTGAAAGAATATCACTTGGTTACGGTACCCAATTTTCAGTTAACTTATTGGCTTATTGGTAAATCGAAAATCAATATGCAGTAAACTTATTTGATTGTGAATAAATATAATAGTATGTTTATTAACTCAAGATTTAATACTACAATGAACACAAATAAATAATCTATTACATATAATAATAACTTTACTGTAATAGCAATAAAAGTTTAAAAATTTTATCTATAAATCATTTGTAAATTTTATTCTGAATTAGCTTGGGTTTAAAAAAAAATATATATTTACATGGTTATTACAAATTTTTTTATTTAATCACTAAAAGAAAGTTCCACATGAATAATTAGTTTCCAAAATATGTCAATTTGAACAATAATTGAAAAAAAATGACTTTTTTAAAGAAATAACAACATTTTTCAGATAACCTTTAAGAAAAAGAATGATATTAAAATGAATAAAACTAAAATAAATTGCATTCATCAGACTATATATATATATATATATATATATATATATATATACACGGCAACGCCCCACTATTTCACAATTATTTTGGTGAAATAAATGCGATAAATGATGGTAATTTTGTGTGTCATAAGGATATGAATCGTAGGTTCTAAACCATGTCATTTATACCACTTCATAGCTGTACACCATTTACATGTTGTCATAGGACCTAGTTCAACTGTTTTGTCTTTGTGATAATCGGTGTTGCAGTTGTGGTGAAACCCTGACATTGATTTTTCAGACCATGGAAGCGCCTTCATGTGACATCTTTTAGAACGGTATTTTTGAATGGCAGCCATTTTGACCTGGGGATTTTGTTGACTGTACTTTTTGGAAGCCTCACTATGCATGGCAGGACTTTTTTAATAGTATCTTTTGACAGCCTCGCGATTTACGGCAGGATTTTTTGCATTGTATCTTTTGACGACTCCCTATGTGCTTTAGCACGATTAGTATTAGAAAAACGTTTTCGCCGTTTTTTCCCACGTTTCTGGGAGGTCTGAACAATGGAACAGTGATCTGACACAACAGTATCAGATGACAAACACGTTTCTGATGACGGAGACTGAGAGTTTTGGAGATCATTGTCTGAAAGCTGATCAATTTCCCCAACATTATCCTCCGCAGTATAAGAGGGAACGGGAGTATCAGGAATGAAGGGTTTAGAGGAATGAGAACATCGAAATGATAAGCCCAACTGATGCACCAGTGCCTTGTGGTCAGTGAGTAGGAAAGTGAAAATGAGGGAGTGGCCAGGTACAGATATTTGTGCCACGTTTCTTGTTTCAAGGCTATATACATTTTAAGAAATCGTGATCAGTTTGTAGGCAACAAAATAAAAAATCCAATTTACTAATATTTTAAACCCTTCAAAAAAATTTCGTAAGACTTATAACCGTACAATATTTTGTTTAATTGGAATATCTATCTCATAAATAGTATATATTGTTTGAGATTTCACCATGTTTAGACAAATCGTTCATTAGATATGATGATAAATACATAGATCGGGGCAGCAAAATATATAGATAGATGCCCCGATCCAGATTTGCATGGATCGATAGAGAAATAAAAGTTAAATGTATATTAACCAAAAAAATATATCAATAAATATATTATACTGTGCATTTTTATGGGGATTTTTAGTAACTTTGACCTCCCCAAACCCCCTAAAACTTCGATTTTTTTTAAATTTTTTAGCGAGCACCTATGGCCCTAGAGGAAGCTACAAATCAAATTTCATTCCAATCCGTTTGGTAGTTTTGGAAAGATCATGATTTAGTAAATTTTACACTCCCAAATCCCCCTAAAATTTCGAATTTTTTTAAACCCTTTCTTAGTGAACACCTATGGCCCTAGAGGAAGCTACATACAAAATTTCATTCCAATCATTTTGGTAGTTTTGGAGAGATCGTGATTTAGTAAATTTGACCCACCCAAACCCCCATAAAATTTCGAATTTTTTAAAACCCTTTCTTAGCCAGCACCTACGGCCGTAGATGAAGCTACATACCAAATTTCATTCCAATCTGTTCAGTAGTTTTAGAGATTTCGTGATGAAGCAGTGAATGAGTGAGTGGTATTTGGCATTTATATATATATATATACAGGGGTGGCAAAAAGTCCCGGAACAACCCAATATCTTTTTCCAGGTTCCACTTACACAATTGAAACTTTGCAAATTGTTTATGGGTACAAAAAAACTACTTTTTTAGAATATGGCTGATTTTTCACCTCCTCTGGGGGACGGCCTGTCAGGAGTCGGTGAAAAATCTTAAATGTAAGCATGGGTTGTTATGCATTTCATTTTAAAGGTCTTGATGAGACAAACACAACGACATAATAAAAATGAAAAATGGATGATCCTGAAAAAAGTTATGGCTGTTCAAAGTTTTGATATGCTGCATGTTAAATGAGCCTTATTCTAAGTTTAATTTATTTTTACACTGTACAAAAATCAACTGTAGCATAAACAAGTAGTTCTTTATACCCGTAAACAATTTGCAGAGTTGAACGTGTAATATGGAACATGTAAAAATAAATTAAACTTAGAATAAGGCTCATTTAACATGCAGCATATCAAAACTTTGAACAGCCATAACTTTTTTCAGGATCATCCATTTTTCATTTTTATTATGTCGTTGTGTTTGTCTCATCAAGACCTTTAAAATGAAATGCATAACAACCCATGCTTACATTTAAGATTTTTCACCGACTCCTGACAGGCCGTCCCCCAGAGGAGGTGAAAAATCAGCCATATTCTAAAAAAGTAGTTTTTTTGTACCCATAAACAATTTGCAAAGTTTCAATTGTGTAAGTGGAACCTGGAAAAAGATATTGGGTTGTTCCGGGACTTTTTGCCACCCCTGTATATATATATATATAAATGCCAAATACCACTCACTCATTCACTGATTCATCACGAAATCTCAAAAACTACTGAACGGATTGGAACAAAATTTGGTATGTAGCTTCCTCTAATTCCATAGGTGCTCGCTAAGAAAGGGTTTAAAAAAATTCGAAATTTTAGGGGGAGTTTGGGGGGGGGGG
>JAGFPH010000003.1:1892430-1918684 GCA_018207615.1 Philaenus spumarius
TTTTTTAAATTTGCAAGGTGAAGTGAACATGAGTTACACAATGTAAATGATTATTGGATGTTGTAAATATTTACAATATTTGGGGAAATTTGTTATACAAAGTTATAAAAATGCAATGTCTGTACATTATGAATTAACTAGCTGGCCCGACCCGGCTTTGCACGGATAGACAAATCAAAGTTAAATGTATATTAACAAAAAATATATTATATCAATAAATATATTTCACTATGTATTTCTTATGAGGATTTTTAGTAATTTTGACCCCCCCCCCCAACCTCCCCTAAAATTTCGAATTTTAAAAAAAACTCTTTCTTAGCGAGCACTTAGGGCCCTATAGGAAGCTATACATAATAAATTTCATTCCAATCCGTTCGGTGTTTCTTTTTAGTAACTTTGACCCCCAAACTTCCCTAAAATTTCGAATTTTTTAAAACCCTTTCTTAGCGAGTACCTAGGGCCCTAGGTACTAGAGCTCTAGAGCTCTAGAGGAAGCTACATACCAAATGTCATTCCAATTCGTTCCATGGTTTTTTGTAGTAACTTTGACCCTCCAAACCTCCCCTAAAATTTCCAATTTTTTGAAAAACTCTTTCTTAGCGAGCCCTAGGGCCCTAAAGGAAGCTACATACCAAATTTCATTCCAATCCGTTCGAGAAACGAAAGAGTTCAACTTTGATCTAGTGTTTGAAAAAAATAGAAGACAGCAAGAGATTGAAAACGAGTTATTGAAAGAAGAGCAAAAAATAAAATTAAATGAACGAGTTTTGAATGAAAAAATTAAAAATACAGTGACAAAATCAAAAAGTTAGAGGCAGAAAATGAAACTCTTCTAAATGATAAAAATTGTACATGTGAAAAAATAAATGTGCCACAAAGAAATTGCATTTGTAAAAGAAAGTAGTAGGAGGTATCAGTTGTGAAAAATGTAAAATCAAATTTCACTTTACTTGTACAAACACAAATGACAAAATGAAAAATTGGATTTGTAAAAATTGTGAAAAAATAGAAGAATCACATCATAGTCAATCTAACAAGGAACAAAGTGATCAAATTGATAGAAATAAGAACATTAGAAATGATTGTTTCTTTGGATATGGAAGATGTAAAAAATAAATTAGAATCCCATAAAAAAAGTTAAAGACAGGTAAATTTGAATTCATATGAATTGGAAAAGAGCATAGGAATTGTTACGAGTGTCATCAAGCTAGGTAAGCCAGGTTCAGCTGTAGGAAAGTTTTGATCCTGTCAGACAGTCATAGAGAGGTTGCTCGAGGAACAACCTAAGTACAAATTATGATGGTGAAATTATTATGAAACCCGGTGCTCCTTTTGATAGTGTGATAGATAATGTTAGTGTACTTGCTAAGGATTTTAACACAAATGATTTCATAATAATAATGGGTGGAGCAAATGATGAGTATAGGGAACTTCCTTTTCAGTATACAATTTGTAGGGCTTTACAAAAAGTCCTGCCTTTGTCAGAAGTGACTAATCTGATTTTTACTGAGATACCATTCAGTGCTGACTTTGAATCTAATGTGAAACTTGCAAATTCTATAATTCATTGAACAATAAATAACTATGCAGATAAAGTATCTAAAAATATAAGTATACATTTTTTAAATACCAGATTGCAGAACAAACTTTTTACTAAACAAGAAATTCACCTAAATATATTTTGGAAAAGAGTGTTGTGTAAGAGATACTATGAGTTAATCTGTCCAATTAGAAAATATCAAGACAAACCACTATGATTGATTGGCTTGAAACAAAGATGGTGGTTGCAGACACAGAAGCGATTAATAATGATCAGTGTGTTCAGTCCTTTGGACAGTTTAATCAAGGTAAGAAGAAAACTACAGCCCTAGAACAATTGTTAAAGACTGGTAAAATTTCAAAAGTTGTCAGTGTGTGTGTGAAAATTATTCTTTTTTAGGGGTACATTGATAAAGACTAGACAAAATAATTTGATTGCTGTAGATTGTAGGAGTGGCAGTGGTTTGGAGTTTTTCTTACATTATAATATTCAAGGTGTAAATATGGACAAGATTGCGGAGATATTGTTGTTTTCAAACCGTTGTAAGCGTAAGATTAAAGTTATCTCACTTTGTGAACATTGGTTAACTGTGAGTTCTATAGAGTTATTAAAACGTGTAAGAGGTTTCAGTGTTGCCGACGCTTGTATAAAGAATAAGAAAGGTGGATAGTGTGTTCTGGTTCACGATTCATATAGTTCAAGAGATGATTTATCTTTTTTTAAATGAGGAATAAGTTTTTGAGGAACTTTTACAGAGATTAGAGACTTGACTCTCCTCATTGTCTCTATAACACACAGTTCCCAATTATAATGTAAGTAAATTGTTTATGGAGAAGTTGGAATGTTTAATGACCCTACTCTGAAGAGAAAGAAAAGATAAATTCACTATTATAAATGCAGATTTTAACATTGATTTATTAAAGAACACTCAGATTTCATTAAAACTAAGGGAATTGATGGAATTTAATGGGTTCCACTTAAATTTTCAAGAACCCACCAGAGTAAATTTTCCTTCGATATCGTGCATTGACAACATTGCGACAAGTAGGAATTATGGAGTTCTGGTGAAGCATAATTTGGAAGTAGGATTGTCTGATCACTGAGCCCTACTAGTGAACTTACCAGTGAAAAATAAAACTTTATTAAAAAACAAACTCAGATATTCACAAAAAAAAAAATCAGTAGGATAAATATTGTTGATTTTTTAAATACTATGAAATTAGGAGCTATGAATTTGATTCTTCACTAAATAAATGTAGATGAAATTTATGATGATTTTTTAAAAGGTTTCTTACAATGTTTAAATCAGTGTTTTCCAAAATCCAAAATTTGTAAATGAGATTGCAGGTGCCCTGGATAGGTCAATCTGTACAGCAGGTATTTTTGGTGATTTGTCCAAGGCCTTTGATTCTGTAAATCATTCTCTATTGCTTGAGAAAATGAAAAAATATGGCAGGCGGGTCTCGTTAATCCGCACGCACGGTATTCCGAACGCCGCGCTACTCCGAACGGCCTTCAGTTGCCATTTCTTAGATTCCCACGCCACAACAACGGAAACGTAAACAAAGTAAAGGATGTAGTTGAGATGAGTCACTAGTCTGGTCATTCCACTGTTAGTACAATACGTTCCGTCGTTGCGTACAGTTGCGAGTGCGTTGTGCGATAGTGCGGTTACATTATGAACTGATTTTCTTTGTTTTACATGATGGCAACAAAACGAAAACATGTGACTCTAACTTTAGAAGACAAATACAAGATTATCAAACGACTGGACAACAGAGAAAGTTTAGGAAAACTAGCTTCAGAGTATGGTGTTGGAAAATCGACAGTGTTTGACATTAAAACTAAGAGGGATAATATCATATCTCACTGTTCTCGTACGGAATGTGGTCCGGGAAAGCGACAAACTTTGAGAACTGCTGAAAATGTGGATGTTGAACAAGCACTTTACACATGGATAGTTCAGCAAAGAGCCAAAAACACATGCTAACCGGTGACATTATCACAGAAAAAGCTAGATTTTTCTACAGAGAAATGATGGATAATGATAACTTTCGTGCAAGTAACGGTTGGGTGAGCAATTTTAAAAAACGGTTTGGAATCAGAGTGCTGAGTTTAACTGGAGAAAAAGTTTCGAGTGATAAAAGTGCATTTGACAATTTTATCAGAGTGCTGAGTTTAACTGGAGAAAAAGTTTCGAGTGATAAAAGTGCATTTGACAATTTTACAGAAGAATTCCAAAAAGAAATCACAGAAAAGGGACTTAACCGAGAACAGGTTTATAATGTAGATGAGTCGGGGCTTTACTGGAAGTCACTTCCCAGAAAAACTCTTGCAATTGCAGGAGAAAAGGAGGCTCCGGGGCGGAAAATCAACAAAGAACGGATAACGTTTTTCCCTTGTTCTAATGCTGCAGGAACTCACAAGTTGCGCATGGCAGTAATAGGGAAAAGCAAAAACCAAGGCCATTTAAAAACTTTGTTTTACCAGTGAAGTATTTTAACCAAAAGAGTGCGTGGATGAATCGGCAAATTTTTCTTGATTGGTTTCATAACGAATTTGTATCTTCTGTGAGAAACCACCTTAAATCCATCAATCTTCCCCAAAAGGCAATCTTACTTTTGGACAATTGCCCTGGCCATCCCACTGCAAAAGAACTCGTAAGTGATGACAAGAACATTTACGCGATTTACTTACCCCCGAATGTAACGGCACTCGGTCAGCCAATGGACCAGCATGTGATCGCAGGAATCAAAATGCGGTACAAAAGAAGCCTGCTCTATAGTGTAGTGTCTTCAGATGAATCTCTAGAAACTGTCATAAAACGCTTGACAATTAAAGATGCAGTGATAAATCTAGTGAAAGCTTGGGATGAGACTTCTCAAGGGAACATTGTAAGCTCTTGGACTAAACTTTGGCCTCTTCCCCAAAGACCGGCAACCGAAAGTTCATCAGATGCTTCCATGGTGCACAAGACATTGTTCATGTTCTCCAAACAGTTCACAAAACAGATGATCTTATTATGGAAGAAGATGTTACTGAGTGGCTGTGTGAAGAGGAGGCAGGGCGACGCAATGAACACTTATCTGATGCTGAAATCATCCAACGTGTTCAAGAAGAAGCAGAGAGTGGCGATGAAGATGCAAACAATGGGGAAGAAGACCATCCCAATGTGTCAAACATGCAGAGGCGATGCAATCTTTCAACACCTGTTTGGCGTGGGCAGATGAAAACAACATTCCAGTGCATCAGATCCTCACCCTTCGTCAACTGCGGGATGACACGTTTCGTAAGTCGATCAAAAAAGCAGGACAGAAAACAATTAAAGACTTTTTTAAATGACTTTTATTAGCGGTGAATACTGTACATAAATACAATTAGATTATGTACTGTTGTTAGGCTTTTTACTCTACTTTTTGAAAAAAATACACTTTAACAGTACAGAAGAATTGTAAATTTAAAAAAAAAATGTTTCATGATACGTATTTATGGTAAATTTATTTGGAGAAATGGTTTTAACATACAGTACACAGTTTATTGTGTGACACGTATTGTAAAACTTTATTATGTACTGTACTGTAGTTTTTAAATTTATTGTACTGTAATAAAATTTGTTTAAATTATTTTTGGCATTTTTTTGCATTTCCTCAGTAATCCGAACTTTTTGATAGTCCGAACGCCTCGAGCAAACAAATATTCGGATTAACGAGTTTTGCCTGTATTAATAAAAAATCTGTATCTTTAATAAAATCTTATTTAAAGAATCGAAGTCAAAGGACTATTGTGTACAGGGGAAACGAAAGATATCTAAATGGGATCGTTTAAAGTTTAAGGACCACAGAGATCCATGCTGGGGCCATTGTTGTTTTTAATTTATATAAATGATCTTTCACCCGCAACATATTTAGAATTAATATTACTTTCAGATGATACCATAGCAGTTATCAAGCAGAATTGTTTGGAAAATTTAAATTATTGAGTGGCTGAATCACTAGAAAAGTTAGATTCTAGGTTTACAGAAAATTGACTTCTTAATTAAGACAAAACCAAAATAATCCATTTTAAAATAAAAAGTATTGGAAAAACTCTGAAAAAAAATTCAGAATTCTGTAAATTGTCACAAGTTTTTGGGTATATATGTTGATGAGTGTTTAACGTGGAAATGTCATTTAGTCATTTAGATAAAATAAAGGGGAAGTTGAGATCAATGGTTTATGCTTTTCGATTTGAGAAACAGTGTTTCCTTGTATGCTTGTTTGGTGGTTTACCATGCATATAATGAATCTGTACTGAGGTATTTTGGTGTGGGGGAGTGCTGTTGGTACACAGAAGGTTAAACAATTCTAAGAACTCTTACTAGGATAAGAAGAGAAGGAAGTTGTAGGGTCCTTTCTAGAGACTGTAACACACTTACTTTGCCAGGACTTTACATCTATAAAACTCTGGTCTGGGCAAACAAAAATAAAGCAGGCTTTTTGAAAAACGGTTTTGGGCATTGTTATAGTACTAGAGCTAAAGTTACAGATTTCCAAGCCATCAGCTAAAGCTGTTTGAAAATGGCCCACAGTATATTGGAGTAATATTGTATAACTGTTTGCCACAAATGTGTAAGACCCTTGGCCTTACTTGTTTAAAAAATGTTATTAAGGAGCAAGTTATAAACAAAGTTCATTATAGTATAGATGAATATTTTAATAATCCTCCATGAATTATGAAGAATGTATCTTGTCAACTTATTACGAAATCGATTTGGAAGCAATTTTTAGGTCAAGCACTTTGAAATAAACATTTTTTGTCTCTTGAAATCTTTTCTAAAAACTCTTCCTTTTCGAGATATTAGCAGTTTAAGTCGATTTATTTCAACACGCTTAGGGCCGCCATTTTGTTTAGGGTGAACCTTTTGAAGTCGGATTTGCGGCATTGTATTCTACTAAATTAAACCTTTAATTTGATGTACAACTCAACCCACGCTCTCATTTAAGATTTTCTTCTGACTCCTTGTGGGCCGTCCCCCCAAAGTTGTAGCGGCTCATTGAAATTGTGGTAAAATAGTGTTTTATGCCCAGTAACAGTGTACCGGTACCAAGTTATATAGTTCCATCTGTAACGGTTAAAAAAATTTAAACCCGTTCCGGGACTTTTCACCACCCTTGTATAATTGCTAGCAAAAAAAATCTGGAAATTGGTTTACCGTGCAGGCCAACCCTAGAACTTCCCGCTTAGTTTGAATTTTAAACGCTTAACAAAAAGAAAATGTACAGGTTTATTTTGATTGGTTGAGAAATCTGGAAGATATGTTAAAAAAATACCAAAAAACGAAAATTTGTGAATTTTTAAACAACGATAACTTTTGAATGCGTCGTTCGATTTTCATTTTTAAAAAAGCATTCTACGCAGTTTTTAAAGCACAAAAAGAAAATGTACAGGTTTATATTGATTGGTTGAGAAATCTGGAAGATATGTTAAAAAATACCAAAAAACAAAAATTTGTGAATTTTTAAACAACGATAACTTTTGAATGCGTCGTCCAATTTTCATTTTCAAAAAAGCAGTCGATGCAGTTTTTTAAGCACAAAAAATGTATACATGGTTTTATTATGATTTTTTCGCACGCTTTAAAGTTATTTTTAAAAAACATAAAAATTCCAAAAAAAATTTAGGTTATTTTTTTTAATTTCTTCGGATTGGCTCGATGGATTAACTCTCAAATCTAATCAGATCTAAGTTTTGATACACCCTTTCGAATGACATGTAGAATTCAATCGGTTGATTCGTTTTTGAGAAACTGTACGACAAAAATGTATTTACACACATACATCCACCCCCCCCCCCCACACACACACACACACCCCCCCCACACACACACACACACACACACACAGTTGGACATCTCGGCGGGAATAGTCAGAATGGCTTCCTGGGACCTCAAAACGTGGAGATTTAATGAAAACTCGACTTTCTAAAATCGGATCGAAATCAATAACTTTATTGGTAGCGGGAAGTTACAAATCATATTAGTTTTTATGTTTTATTTTGTTGATGCCAATGAGGATTTTACATAAATACGGTATACCTTACTTTCTGTACCAAGGAGATTACATTTTGTTATACAATTCAAATCCACAAAAAGTCTAGTTTCAGAAATCTAGTTGAGTGGTTTACTTAGCCTACATAAATAATATTGTTAATTTATTTTAACTAGTTCTTTTATAAAAAATGTATATTCTCCCCAAAGTACTATCAGAATTCATTAGAAAAGCAAAAGATAAGTAATTAATTAACTAGAAATGTTTTTAACGTGAGAATAGTAATATTATATTAATAATGAGAGGACTATTAAAATTATAAAGTTAAAATCCTGCATTATATCTTGTATAAATTTCAGACTTTGAGACATCTTGCAGTTATTTTTTTATGCCTTTGCTACTTATTTATATCCAGTTAGTCATGACAGTTGGTAATTTCCAAACAAAATACTATGCTATATATCCGAGCCAAGATTTGTCTGTGGTTGCTGCCAACAGATCCCACATATTACACACCTGATGCTTACACATCATTTGGCAGTTAGTTGCTTTGTCATTTCGTTTCTAAAGCTCCAATCACTTTGACATAGGGCATATGTTAGTTTGGAACTTTAATGATACTCTTTCCAAATCATTTTCTGAATAAAATTGACGTTCACTTGCATTTTTTCAACAATACTTAGTCTGAGATGGCCCTAAGTTCTATAGTGAAATTGTAAATTAGTTTAATGTAGTGATCAATTAGATATTATTTATTACCGTGCCGTGAATAAACGGTAAAGCTAAAGTTATCAAACCCTAAACTAGTTTGATTATGATAAAATTGTTAATTATGTTTTGTATGTATTTTAACAGGATACAGTAGTAATAATTGAACATCGTTTTTATGTAAATTGAAGGTATTGCTTTACAAAAATATGCATTTGGATGATTATAAAGATCAGTAGTGTACTTTGAAAATTTCTGATTAGGTACACATTTAGGTAATATCGAAGAAAAACAACCTGTTGCAGTTGATACAATGATGAGACTTACGGAAAATGTCTACTTAGATTTTCTTTTCATAGCACCTTTTCATCACCAACTCAAAGGTTTAACTTTATGGTCACAATAACACAAATTAGTTCCAGACTGATACATAAGCTATAGAGATGGACAATCTCGGTCTAGTTTTTTAATGGGCAAAATCGGATCAATGGGGTAGAAATGGGAAAGATTTTTGTAAAACTGAAAAATATCTTTAATTCTAATTAATATGAAGAATATTGCATCTGATTAATCTTATTATACCGCTAAAAGTATTATGTTCATGCTTACTTACTTAAAGATTACCTTACATGCTTATTTAATTCAATAATATTGTCAGTACTTTCTTTTAAATACTGGCAGTTTTACTGATTGTGTAAGGTAATTTTGAAAGGTTTTTACATAACAATATTAGCTCAAGAGGTGGAAAAATAGCTGGGATAGAAAGGCAAACATATTCATAATTACATTAGTAATATCAATATCAATCCCTTTAAAGTGGTTGTAATCCTTCTAAATATTATTACTATAAGTGGTGACCAAAACAAAAGTGATGTCGCAGAACAAAAAAATTCATTACTGGTTTAATAGACAAAATATCAAGCCTGTTAAATTATTCTAAATATTACCAAAATCTTTTTCCTGAAGCTTTGTTTTGATAACTACATCCATTAGCTCAAGGGGCAAGTAAATTTGTAATTATTTTTTTATTAATAGGTACTTAGCTTATTGGAGCTAAATGGAACTTTGTTATGTACCTGCGCATGTAGGCAAAAATAAAGGATTTTTCCTCACATGAATTATAGCTTGAACTAATTTATAAAATAGAGTGACTCCAATATTTACAACAATTTTAAATATCATGTAATTTTATTATAGTAGATTTTTATTAAAATGATGTGTGTGATATCTCTCACTACTTTTCACGAAGGCCTAAACTTGTGCTGTTTAAAGACCAACAGAATGACTTATGTATGTTTTGGTTTGATAGATTTAATTTTTTTATGAAACACATAACATTGCTTCTTGATGTTACTATTAATGCTTTCTTGTACCAGCAAAGAAAGCATCAAGTAGAGGAGATATCAATAATTAATGAAATGAGAAAAGAACTCATAATGAAGTGGGATAATTATTACTCTCTTTCTAAAGAAAATTTAATTCCAGAGAAGAAAATAAATTTACAGCCTATTTTTGTAATCTTATGGATTTATTTTAGAAAGGTTTAATATATTACACATATTTTATGGCTTATATTTCTAAACCCACAGCAAGAAGGCTAATAATTTTAATAGATAAATTTGCTACAAACTTTTTTTAAATTACACATGTATACAAAATATATGTGTGAAGAACGTTTTATTTGAAGAAATGTATTTCTTCTAAAACTGTCTACTTTTGATAATAAAATCAATTCCCAACTAAAAGTGACTCCATCTTCAGCAGCTATTCTTTCTCTAAAGCATATTAGATACTGTTAAAGATAAATCTTGTATGGTCATAAATATCCTCTTTTATTAAATCACATATAATCATTGTGAAGTGCAGAATTTATTTACTATAGAGTTCTTACAATTATTAATATTTTCAATATAGACCAAATCTTTATATAGCGGAATGAAATAAATTGTGCAAATAAGGTGAAAATCATTTTAAGATCTGTATAGTTTTGTTATTCTAATTGTTGCTACTAACTCTTCTCAATTTATAAGATTGGGCCTTTTAGTTTAGACTTTGTTGTTTTTTATATTTTGAAAATGTATGCCTATGTTTTGGGATTAATTTGTAAATTTAGTAAAAGTTAATTTTGATTTCTCCACAGTCAGAGATTAGACATTTTTAATTTGATCATTAGTTCTAAATATTTAAAAATCTGGTAGTAATTCACATTAGAAAATAATAAGTAAATTTAGTAGTAATATTGTAGGACTAAAATGGCAATTTGCCAGATTTCCAAGTGTCTTCTTTGTTTCCTTATCTTGGAGGAAAGGTCATACATAATAAAAAGAAACAGTTGCTTATTTATTGTATTTACTAATCTACTGCATGATTCTTAAATCCTAAATCTTTAAACCCCAAATAAACTGTTGATTATTAGTAAAACATGTTTAAGTTTCAATTTATTAGTTGCAACTCCAGCGTCACTGAAGATTTGACCAATATACTACATAATTTTATGAGAAGTATTGATATTTTACTATCCTGGAAATAAGTTGCTCGCAATAGCCAAGCTCGGTTATTATTTTATGGTTAAACAAATTTCATTTATAAGCTACAATATTTGTTCTCCTACAGATATTTTCAATAAAACCATTAAAAAGGGTAATTCTGAATATAACACAGTAGATCCGTCATAAGTATTTATGTCAAAAGAAAGCCGAAACAACTAAAACAGATTATCTTTTCCTAAATATTTTAAAATTACTCAACTTTTGAAATTGATAAATGTTTTCATAATCATGGATTCTTTTCAAAGTACAAAATAAGTTGTTTTAGTTTTAAAACTGGATAAATAATTAACAAAGTTAGAATCATTAAAAAGTTGTATTAAACATTTTAAGCGTAAGTAAACATTATACAAACACAACTATAGGTAAAATATATGTATTTTCTTACATAAAAAAATACCCTGTCCTTTTTATATAAATATATATAATATGTATAACTGTACAAAATAAATAGGCCAATACTTAATCATAATTTAAAAAATATTTTAACTTTTTATAAATTTCAAATACAACCTCAATTCTAGTATAATACTTAAGATTATAATAGCAAAATATATTATTTGTTAAACTAATTTTATTGTGGCATTATTTACAAATTTATACATTGTTTTATAAAACTATATATAGAAATTTAACTTATATTAAAGCAATATACCAATTAATTTAAACACAAAAAATAAATCTCCAATTTATAAAATGCTTATTGATCATAAAAATAATGTTTTCATTCATATTTTATAGGTGATAATAAATATATGTATTTGGTCTTAGCCGTTAATAATTATACAAATTAAAAACCCAGCGTTATTATATAAAAATACAATTACAGTAGGCTACGTATAAATATTTTTCAATTTATTTTGTGCTAATTATAGTAAATTACTAGCCATAATTAATTGGCACTAGTTATTGAGCTTGAATAAGGCACTTGAACAAAAGTCTTACTGTACTATAATGTTAAAAATAGCAATGGCTGTGCAGAGAAGGCACATTAATTTAAATTACAGTACATTCTTAATAAATTATTTAAATTTATTATTCAAATATATTATATAGGTCTTAGTTATGTATTTACATTAATTACAACTAAAAACAAAATATGCTATACATAATATCACACAAACTTTAATTAATTACATTATGTACAATATTTAGAATTTTAAATTACAAACTTCAATTTGTTGTAGTTTTAAAATTAATTATGTATATATTTTTTTAAGTTAAAAAATTATTTTCTCAGAGTGTGGTAGTTAACATAGTTTTAAAATCCATTTTACATTACTGGTACTGTATATAAAGAAATTTTGAAAGAAATGGTAAAGTGGCATACCGTAGCTTAAAATGGGTCAAAATGTATCTTTAGATAAATTAAAAATTTTATTACAGTACTATCTTCATAATTAAACAGCCTACAGCAACATGTACTTTATTAAGATTTATAATTTGATCTGATTTATGAAATATTTAAACTAAGTATCTTGTCAAAAATGTTATAAGATAATTCAAAGTGTTATTATGCACATAAAAAAGCCCAAATAACAAAATCATACTCTTTCTTATTTATTATGGTTGTAATTAAAAGAGTTTTGAATGCTATCTAAATGTAAAAAGCCTTGTACTGTTACATAATATAATACATTTCTAAATGTAAATAAAATAATTTGATCACACATGCTAAGTTATAGCCTACATTTATAATCATTTTGCCACTAGTTGATAGTCAATTAATTGAAACTTATATAAGGCGGTAAGTTAGCCTTACAAGGTGAGTAATTAGACCACGAGACGGTGTACTGTAAGTACAAACTTCTTATATCGAAACTTAATAGATTACATAATATATTTTGTTTAATATTAACAAAATGAAATGACCCAACATACAACACTATTTATAAGAAATACTGTGGCTATGATGACTGATTTCCTCCTATACACAAAATAAATATGTTGTAATGGCACACAAAATTATATTATTCAGTAATAAAAAGGAACTATTTGCTTATTCTACTATGCCGTCTATTTTATATTATTGTTTTTTCTCATTTGTTCTATAAAAAATCAATTGCCTTAATGTATTTATATACAAATTTTAAAACAATTTTGTTGTTCCTGTTACGACTCTTAAAATGGTTTACCAATCATAACTTAAAACTCCCTGTGAAAATGTTTATATATTTATAAGTTAGTATTAATTTTTGGTAAATGTAACATAGAGAAAGACTTTTTTATAATTCATGCTACTATAGCATAATGATAATTGCACTGTAATTCACATTTAGTTATCTTAGTGAAACCATTAAATGATATTTTTGTTTTTAATATAGGCTTAAACATATTTTAAAATATGACTGTATTTTAATGAAGAATTTAATAGGCGTTAGTAAACATGAATATTTTGAGTTCCAAGGAAGAAATTTCAAGAAATTATAGTAAAAACAAGAAATGATATAGGCCTTTAGTTTAACATGCACCACCTAGTTTGTATATATTATTGTCATACACTAGCCTAATTAATAGCCCGGTATAAAAATTCTACAAGTGTAGAATTATGCTGCAAACTATAATCAAAATGTCTTAAAATAATTTAAATATATTGACTTGGAAACACAAAAAGGAATACTAACATCCAAATCATTTTGTTTTGTTTTTTAATTAATTTCAAAATGTTAAAAAAGAAGTATCATAACTTACAAACTACGTTCAGGAAATATTAATCAGGACGAGACACATACTGTAATTCATTTATAACTAAACATTAACTTACTTTTGAGATAGTGCTACAAATAACTGGTATTGGATGTTAAAATAAAAAAAGGATTTTTAATCGTTTACTTAAAAAAGGGTATCTTATTAATTCTTGTTGTGTGGAAGGTTTATACTACAATTATGTAATAATTTTTAAACTTTTAACAAATGAGAATATTATAGTCTATTTACTTTAAAAAACAAAACAAATCCATGTTATCTGTACATGTTATAAACTTTTATATGGTTGGTAGGGTAGTCGTGATTAAACCATTTTGGAACATACTCGATAGGATAAGCAGGATAATAAGGTGTTTGCCATGTAGAGGAAATAGGTTCAATGGTAATAGGGTCATATGTAGGTAGTTCTGTAGGACTTAAATAACACAGAGGTGAGGTGGGATGGTAATAAAAGTCAACAGAACTTGTCACTTCATGGGGTGTTCTTGGTTTAACTAGGCACAAAGCTGTATCTTGCATACTTGTTACCTCAGCACATCCTTGGGTACACCACATTGGAGACATTCTCTTCACTTCTACTTCACCCAAGTCTTCTGCTTTTCTCTTCTTACAGGATAAATCTAAACATTCGTTGTTGATTTCACCTCTAAGCAAATGTTCAAGTTTTAGCCATTTTTGAACTTGTCTTCTATGGATACCAAACTTTCTTGCTGTCGCTCTTTGATTTCCATAACAAGATTTATCATTATAAAAAGCGTCCAGTACTTGTAACTTATAATTTGTAGAGAAGAATCGACGTTTACTTAAATTTGCACAGGTAAAATCTAAAGCTTGATCTGCGTGATCGTAAATAGATTCAGAACTACTGATGTCATCGTCGTCTGAAGACGAATTTCCATCGACATTTATTTCAATGTCTGAAGGTACAGGCGAAATCGGCGCCACAGTGGCTGGTACGGGATGTGGAAGGCGCAACTCTATGCAACACGCATTGCTTTCTATCTCCACGCGAACATTGTCGTCGCGCTGTCTGGCCGAGCTAAGGTTCAAGGCTGTATCCACTTCACTTGTGTTATTTTCTGTTGCTTGTACTGTTGATCTAAGATTTGATTCCATTTGTAACCATTTTTGTATTTGTCTCCTATGAATTCCATATTTTCTTGCCGTCGCTCGTTGATTTCCTTTACAATCTTTATCATTTCTGTACGAATTTAAAACCTGTAGTTTAAACTGAGGTGAGAATATCCGCCTAGATCCCATACTTTTACCGTCACTTTTAACTTTTTTCTCTTCTGTTATCATCTGTTTAATTGAACTTGGTGGTGATGGATGTTCTTCCCATTCCTGTTTAATTCCATGAGCCATAACACTAAAATAAAATCCTATTAACAAACTACAATAAGAACACTAACACGTATTGCACAATTATTTCAACCAGCGCGACACACCACTCTAGAACTAAGTTAGACTCACTGTCTCTCTTCTCTCTCTCTCTCGCTTACTCTTCCTCCCTCTTTCTCTCTCTTGGGCTATCCTACATTCCCCTCTCTTTGTTCCCCTCCACTCACCACGCACAAAAGCAGGCGGGAAGCAATTCAGCACACGTCATACAAGCAACATGCGATGCATGAATTATTTTAACACAATAACATCAACGAATATTGATTAGAATAAAATATTATTACTAAACATAACAATATTAATAAAACCACATCAACTTTTTACACTATAATAATCACAAATGTATGTAAACTAAGAAAGTGTAGCTCACATATTCAGAGATGGGAATGTAGGATGGGAGAGGGGATATGAGATAGAAACAAGTTTTGGTATCAATGTTGCCACATCTACTAAAAGATAAAACTACTTACCCAAATGTTTTAAATTTCAAACAGAGTTAATTGAAACATCAATACGATGACAGTAGAAATAGTTTAGTAAGTTTTGAAGTTTATCAAATGAAATCAATGACCCTATCATGTTAAACTTTGCTTTTCTGTCGCAACAAAATGTCCTTGAAATGTGGCAACACCGCTGCCGCCATGTGCCAAAGCTCCAAGCAATCGTGCCAGACAGGGTGACGCCAAGATTCCCCTCCTTTCTCCTACCAAGTACCAAATCACATGCCTGCCCTGCCTTTTCATTTCCTCTCTTTCATCTCGCTTCTTTTTTTCTTTCTTCTCTTAAAAGGTTTTTGACACCCACCGAATTCCTGGAACTGCCTACAAAAACTCTTGCTTTGTTGTCGTTAAAACGCGTGATTCATAAAATAATTTAGTTTTAACACATAGATAAATATTTAATTATTAATATTATCCAAAGAGAATATTTGAATGTTTAAGGAATAAAAACTAATAAATAATTAAGTACATAGCTGCTGCTCTGTACAAACATGTTTCAAATGATTTGATTCCTTAAGTACTTAATAATTTCTTTACAATAAATGATTAATTTGAGTTAGTATAATTTATTGCTTTCTAAATCGCATTACTATACGTGTTTGGTTTTTATTTGGCTTAGTGGGAAACCACTATTCTGAAATTGCAATTCCTATAGAGTAAACAATTTCTAATTACAGTAATTAACTACAAGCCAATTACTTTTATATTTGATTACTTTCATGTTCTAAGAATCTGTTTACTTATGGTCATATAATAGCTATTTTGTTTGTGAATTTTGTCCCATGAAAAATGTTTGGTCAAATCTTTTTGTTTAAGACAACATAATATTATAATAATGTGTTCCAGCTATGGTTGGTTATGTTGAGTATTTAACGTGTTGATGCGTTGTTATTGATATATTATGTAACTTCTATGCAGTGTAGGTACCTAATAAAAAAACCTGTTACACGGAGGGCACTCATATTATATATTTTTATGAAACGTGATAGTTTGTGAGTACGGTATGGGTTAAGTAAGATTGGGGTATATGTTCCCGTATTAAATTATTTGGAAAATTATTTTTGTACAAAAGTAAATTTCTCTAGTAAGTAGATTTTTTTAACACAATTTGTATATGGAATTTTCTGTATAAAATTCGGCTTCCGCAATTTGTTATTTGCTATAATAATTGTTTGCTATGTCCAATTAATTTGGCTTAGTTTAGATCAAAACGAAATTTCTCAGTTTACAATTTGCAATTTTATGGGTACATAACATAAATAGCCTACATTTGTTTTAAACTGTTTTGTTGAAGCTCATGTTATTCCAGCTAATTGCCGTTGTTTTCTGTTTGTTTAAAGTCAATCTGTATCATTAGGCTATGATGCACCTCGACGATATATTTGTTAAATCTAATTAAAGACAGGGGCTGCTCCAGGATTTTTTTTTTCATTGGTGGGCCCAAGTTAGTTATTAGGTATAGGTACATAATATAATTATATATTTAAAAAATTTAATATGTACATACTAAAAAAGGAGATGTTTAAATAATTTTGTATAAATATATTTAATACGGAAATCAAAAAGGCTTGAGATACCTGAAATAAAAGAATAAATAAATGCAACTTTGTATTTTTCTTTAGAATCAAAGTTCAATGTTTTCTAAAGTTAACATATTTAAAATAAGCAGTGAACAAATAGGAGCAATGACATGTAACAGTACTACTGTAGTTAAAGTATTTTGTCAAGAAATTTAAAAGCGGTGAACTGAAAACATAGGTGTCTGATTTAACTTCTTCTTCAACTTGGACTTCCGGGGGAGTAACTAAGAAGAGATATGTTACTAACTTTTATTAAGGGTCGGCTCTAGCTGTCGGCCATGTTGGCTGACACTCCATAAGACCAATGTTAAATTAAAATCCAAATTTTTCCTTTATTTTTTATCGGAAAATTATAAACGATATGTCATTTTAAAGCTATGGTCAATATGCATGCAAACGGCTTTTTAAAAATTAAGAAAAATATTTTTTTTAATATTTATGAACAATTTAAAACATTGATTTTTAATATTTTTTTATGTTGTCACTATTCATTATAGCGAAAAACTACCAAGCCATTCGCCTGAAGAATTTCGTCCCCAAGATTTTGGTATTTTTTTTAAAACGCTATTTGAACAATTGCGGGTTTTAAATGGATTTAGGCTCAGCAATGTCCGTGTAACCTACCGCCACTATAGGGTAATTTTAAATATTTTTTACCTTGTAACTATTAGTTATAGCGAAAAATTACCAAGCCATTCGGATAAAGAATTTTGTCCCCAAGAGTTTGGTATTTTTTTTAAAACGCTATTTCAATAATTGCGGGTTTTAAATGGATTTAGGATGAGCAATGTCCGCGTAACCTACCGCCACTATAGGGAGTCGCAGGTTGCTTTTTGTTTTACTAGAGCCGACCCTTAAGTTATTCTGGTTATAAGTTATTGGAACGCTGTTATTTATCCTAATACGCTATAAGCCATCCATCTGTAGTCTTGATTGTCTGCCTCTATGTAACGAGTAATGCATTTATTTAATAGCTACACTCAAACAATTATTTCTTAAATAATAGTTTGTTTACTTTTAAGTCTAAAATCATGGAATGGCCCCTATTTAATATTAATTAAATTATTTAGTTTGTAACATCATTGTATTTATAAATTTGTAATACTATTCTATTGTATTTTTTTTTTTAAGAGAAATTAAATAAATTTTGACTATATTCCAAAAGATTTGGGTGAGCCCGGGCCCAACCAGCCCACCCGCTAGAGCCGCCTCTGATTAAAGAACGCAAGAATTCGAACTTTGGAGGAGGAATTGCTATTACTATTCATCACAAACCTTACAAATTTATATTTGTAAAAAAAATTGAGAAAAATTGCAAAATGAAAAATAATATTCGCATTCATGAGTTCTAATTAGCCACATAGGCCTAATTGTACATAATTGTTTAAAATGAGAAATGATAACAATGCATACAGTTAAGTTAAAAGATTAATTGTTTTTAGCGATTCAAAAATGTCCTATCCTTAGAGCAGAGATACAAAGTACTAGAACACTTCCAATAAAAAGATTTACAATAACAATAAGTTTTAAGTGTATTTTGTTTACGGGATTACCTTAGGTAGACTACAAATTGTGAAAGTACTGGTGGTAGATAAGATAAAATAAAGAACAACATTGTTTCTTTTTCAATAGTTTAACCTTAAAAATTACTAAACACATTATACCTATATATAAAGTAATTTACCATGACTAAATCTGACGCAGATGTTGCGGCAATACATAAATCAAAGGAATTCCGAGAATGTCGGTCCTCCACCCAGAGCCAGGTAGTCTATTGGGAACGGGTAGTCTTCTAGACGTTTTGTTGAGTCCTAAAGATTTTTCATACAACTTAATGTTTTTGTGAAAACCTAAGCAGAGTCTGTTTAAATCCAAGAACTTGCACTGACACGTAAACGTTTCTGTTTTGGTCGAAATGTATAAAGATTACTTGACCATAAGGCACATAAAACTGAGAACAAATTTGTTTCCAACTCATTTGAAACTTATTGCTCCAACTTTAAAGATATGTTTTGCTATTTCCCAAATTTGGTTGATGGCAATATGTTTGCCTCTCTCCGTTACTATTTAGTTTAGTTCACCCTGCATAATGTGCCACTACCCATCAACGGTAATACATTTCAATTTACCCTCCAAATACTTATAAATATTGAATAATTTTAATATCGTAGTTTATTGTTGATTCTATCTAAAACATAAGACATAAGTTTATATTTGTTCACATGTACGTGCAGTGGCACCTTTATTGCAACAGTATTTACGCAGGGCTGCCGAGAGGGTTTTAAAGGCCTTGGGGCAAATTTAATTCTTGAGGCCCCCTGACTCGAAGCTAAATTTTGGGTGATGGGGGGGAGGAAGGGTAACTTTTTTTAAAACAATACAGGTAGTTAATACTAAAAAAATTAAAATAATATTGTACACGTAGACAACAGTAATACATAATGTTCCAAAAAACAACTCTGTTGTAAAAATTTGCTCGCAAGAAAACTTCCACAGCCGAAAAAAGAATTGAAAGCAATCCCGCCAAAGGATCATGCTCAGTGCTTCGCGCCTCGGTCTTGGATGTGCACATAGAAACCTATGTAAAATAGTTAATTTATTTCATCACTGATTTGATTTCATCGGAGAGCTTGAAAATTCTTTCAACGATGTTTGGTGGGGAGTTTGAAAATTGTACATGTAATTTGGGCGATCGTTTATTCTGTACTCAACTTATTCTGAGTACAGAATAAACTATCGCCCGAATTACATGTTCGACCTGCGCGGCAATAATAAACCTTCTCGTTGACCAGCATAACGATTCGCTGTACTATAATGTATCTTTATATGTCTTAATGTGTCGATTTTTGTAACAATTCTAATCTATTTATTTCTTTCATGTTTCTAATCTTAATATATGTGACAAATGTTTTAAATGTGCCAAATGTGTAAAGAAGACGATGCCAGAACAGGCGGAAAGTAAGAATAACTAATAAGGATCTGAAGATGACGGTACACCGTTGAAACCGGTAATCCTACACAGGAAAATTTGGATTGTTGACGGATGATATATAAGGTAATTAACCTATTATTAATATAAATAAAACACTTTGTTTATTATTTCTTATATCTGACGCGTTAAAATTTGTGTTATATCAAAATAGAGGCAAAATGAAAGTGTCATACGCTTTACACTTACCTCAGCCATTTACTACACTTACCGCATGGCAGAACGTTGATTTCATCCGGAAAGTAAATATCTATTTGTAAGGCTTATTTTTAAGTTGGCAAACCACTTCATTTTAAGGAGGTTACTAACAAACCCCCGTGAAAAATCACAGGCTTATTAATTAGATACACATGAGAAATGCATCATAATAACAAACTATTTAAAAACAACATTAAGGGAATATTATCTAGGCCTACCTAACTAGGCCTATGCTGACGGGGATTTTTAACTCGGTAAATGTATACAATAATAAAGATTATTTAAATGTTGGCCTATTTGTTAAAATTTTGTATTATAATATACATTATTATATATATATAAATATATATAAAGATAAAAATATATTATTTTTTAATGGTTTTTTATTTCACATTGAAAGATCAAATGATTTAAAGTTATTTATATTTTAGTGAAGAAATTAATAATGGAATATGTGTTTATGTTATACGAAGATGTACGAATGTTTTCGAACCTAAACGAATAGATATCCCTTCTTTAAATTTGTATAAACGAATATATTGATGAAAAAGGTTGTATTTATATACAGTTTATAACCTCAAAACAAATCTTATAACATATTTATATAGCCTACATTAGTTCTATAACTCATATTTAAAAAATATAAACGTTACAAGAAATTATAATGAGTATAATCTACGATGGGTTTTGTTTAAGTATTTACAGATGATAGGTGAAATCAGCTGTTATATTAACATTTTAACAAATAGGCCTAGTGTTTTTGAATTAGAATCAGTGAAAAATAGTTCAACTGAACAGAAATGATGAGGAAATACGTGACCTCATTTCCCAATTGAATTAACTGAGTATTTTTAAATTATGAACAAAAAACATTTTTAAGAAATAATAAACCATTCTGTAATCTTTCCAGCGTTTTGAAACAGTAAATAACTCGCCTTCTACTGAACATAGATTATCGGGTGTAGACTTTGACCACTTTTTCAGGGGTCTCCCCATTGAACAACTCTGACAAAATCTTGACATTTTCTAAACGACCCCTAAAAACTAACCCCCCATTTTAGAGCGGATGGAGCTTAAATTGGACAAAATGCAGTTCCTTGGAACATATCGGATGTGTGTGCAAAATCTAACCTCTATCCGTTATATCTGTGAGGCTGTAGGCCTAAAGCACAGAGTAAGTAAGTATTACTTATATCCTCTGTGCCTAAAGACCACGCTGCGTTAACTACGCCGTGATATCTACGCCGTGATTTTCAAGAGCGGCAAGTCGGTGAAGCCGGCGTTACTTACATCACGCCGTGATTCAACGCGATACTGGTTTGTAAAAAGCTCGTATTTGACGGCGCGAATCTATTTTTAGCGTGCTCTGTGAAAGCAACTAGACCTCAGATATAGTTGCGAGTGTCAGAATTATGGATGTTGCTACAACTGGCAGGAAAGCAACTCAGTTAGCTTATAGTGTAAGAGACAAGTTTAAAGACTTCTTTTGCAGGGAAAATTGTTCAGTGGATTGGCAGCTTAATTCCATCAGAAAAAGTGTTTAAACGCACATAGGCCTACACTCATAGTAAAACTTAGTACTGTTTTATAGCTTGGAACTTGCCTCTGAAAAATATGTAATTTTTAGGTTAAGGTGTATGGTTTGTATACATCTACAGACATTGTCGGGCATGGCGGTGCAGTGAAAATGTATTTGGGATCCTATCCCAGTACTTTACAGTATTTTTTACACAAATTGCTATCACTACTGAAACTGTTGACAACCTGATTCTAGCTGCGGATGTTTTTCACAATTTATTTAGAGTGACAAAAATTACTTGCTCCAACCAAAACGAAGATAAACTTTCTCTACCTACAGAAAATTTGATACCTAGAGAGCCAACAACAGGAAGAAAAGAAACACGTTTGGCTTACTACGTACGAGAAAAGTTTAAAGACTTCTTTTGCAGTGAAAAGATTTCTGTGAATTGGCAGCTGAATGCCATTCAGAAAAGTAACTAAATCGTCAAGTACGTGATCAAACAATTTTTCTTTTTCGAAAGTGATCAGACAAACATTTTTATCAAACTTTTAACTATAGTTATTCTTGTTAAATTGAACCCTTTGTATTGCAAGCGTAAGTTCTAATCATTATAATAATTTTGCATCACTGTATATTTTTTGTTTGAGTCTATTACATTTATCATTAAACTAGTGTGCTTTTCAATGATACTAACATCGAGTAGTAATTGAACATCCAACGTTTTTTCTTTTACAACAATTGAGAAATAGCTACAAGGAAAACTTTAAAAAATGGTATCATTAGAATAATTTGTTTTGTGAAGGGGTACCGAAGATTTTCAGACTCCTGTTGACCTTTTACTGGTTAGGAAATGTTTATAATATCTTTAACAAATATGGCATCCGAAAGCTATAAACTTTTTTTTAACGAAGATGTAAAAATATTGTTTTAATTTAAAATCTGTAAACTTCCTTTTAAAATGTCTGTAATTTATTTTTGAAGTATCTCATTTAATAATAAAGTAAAAACTTTTAATTTGTTCTACACAAGAAAAATGAAAAATGATGTTTCCCTTTGGCTGCACCATGTAGTCTGTACCATTGCCGTGCATCACGATGTTTCATCTTTAGTTTTTATGTAAGGCTTAATATTTTATTTTTGTTAGTTCATAGTTTAAACAATACAGTTAAAAACAGACTTTCTCTCCCAAGTTCCTCGGAAATTTGTTTCCAAATATTGGGTTTTCCCATGGCATCTTTTTAGTTTTTTTTTTTTTAGGAAAAATCGTAGCGAATTGGATTATTTTGAACCAGATCTATCAACTGTGTCAACCAGATCAACCAGATCATCCAATTCACTCGTGAAAACCTTAGACCCCATAGTGCTTAGTAATACACAATAAAATAATAAGTTAATACAGCTAAATATCTCACAGCAATTACAAAAACAAGTTGCTTAAATAAATTAAAAGCAGTGTATTGCGCAGTGAAACCACGCCGTGAAACCACGCCGGAATAGACTGAGACCTATCCAGAGCGTACCACGCCGAGATATCACGCCGGACCTTTGAACAGTTGACGCGACGTCGGCAGCAGGACGTGGTCTAAGAAACCACGCCAATGCTCTTGCATCCACTCTGTTCTAGCGTTAACGTGGTCATCACATTCAACAATCGCGCCGGACGCCCGGCGTGGTCTTACAAACCGGGGCTTAACCCCGTCAAAAACAAGAAGTAGAAACATTTTTAAAATTTTTAAGCGATTTTCAAACATTCATAACTTCGACATGTGATGGTCCCAAGAGTTAAAATTTGGTACACGTCCTCAGGAGCACTTCGAAAATCGGTATACGAAAAATTAATACCAGTGCCCCCCCCCCCCACCAAAGAGGGGAGACCCGTACCCCCATTTTGGGGGGGGGGGCAAATTGCACAAAAGGCACTTCGTTGGAGCAAAACGAATGTGTGTGAAAAATCTAAGCTCGATTCTTTAAGTCGTTAAGTTTGTAGCCCTGTCAAAGAAAAAGAACAAGAAGTAGAAAAACTTTAAAAAATAACGATTTTAATACTTCTATAGCTCCGTGATCTGATGGTCGCTAAAATTAAAATTTCGTACACGTCCTCAGGAGCCCCTCGAGAATCGGTGTACGAAAAATCAACATTATTGACCCACAGGGGGTCGAAGTAGAGGAGGGTGAAAACCCGTACTTGTTCTGTCGCGTAAACAGTGTTTTTGGTCGCCGTCTCGTTCTCGATTTTCTTGGCGGCTAAACGATCTGCCTTTACGACCTTCAAGCTTGATTTAATTTATAAAGGCACTGTGTAATCCTTATATTTTATTTTTCAAATATGTTTTTTTTTCACTAAGCGATTTTTTTTGTCGCTATGCGATATATCCCTTAATTCGTCATCAAAATAAATTATTCAAGAATCGTTTTAAAATTCATGTTTTCGTTATAAAAAGGTATTAAACAAACTTGTATATTAGCCCAGGGCCGGCAATAGCAATTCTCGCCGGCCCTGTATTAGCCTATACTTCATTATGGTTCCTAATGAAAGGCGCCATCTATTAACAATCTGTTTAACTAGCATGACAACTGTTAGTTTGATTGTTTACATTCCATATGCAAGTGTTATAAACTGTTATTTATAAACCAATGTAAATAAATAAACGTAATTAACTGAACTAAATCAACGTATTAAATCAGGTACGTACATAAACTTGCAAAATATTCGTACGGATCACTGGATCAGCATATAGTATTTTTGATTTGTATTTACTCTTTAAAATTCAACGAAACGCTGCAGTATTGCCAACCACGCACATTTAATACAACACAAAAATAAATCTGTCCGGGTAACTTAAAAATCCCACTTTATCACTTAACTATTTTTTCTTTCGGATGAAAATTTTTATTTTTAACTCAGTTAAATATATCAAGTTATTGCGGGTTTCATACAAATATTTTTAAACTAATGCATTATTGAAAAAAAAGTTAACTGACTATTAAATCAACATATTCATTTTGCTTCTTGTTTCATGTTGTTTTCAATTTTTGAATTATTTTGAAATGCAGTGGCCCCCTGACTTTGGGGGCCCGGAGTAACGTGCCCCTTTGCCCCTCTTGGTGGCCCTGTATTTACGTAGGTAACGAGCCTAAAACCCAAGGCGCATTAAAGACGTATTTTTAATACACCTTGCCTGAAACCTATATCGCCGTCCTACTTGAGGAAGAAATGTAAATGCATTTGTGTTACTACGTGGAGCGCCGAATCGCTTTCGTGGAAAGACATCGTGCAAGCAAACATATTAAGTCCTGTAAAACTTGTAAAAACTTATATGTGGTTTTTAAATCGTGACATGAAAAAGTTGGTGTGTGAGAATTTTTTTTTATTTTTCGGGTAGAGAAGTTTTGTAAGCGACAAAGTTGTAAATAAGGACTTGAATTTAGCTTATTTTGTCATAAATTTTTTTTACGAATTGTACTCTGGCCAGAAAGGCAGGTTGAAGACAAGAGAGTAAATTAAGCACGGCCGGGCCACTCGTCGCGTCAGACATTTATCTGCTCGATACCAATGACTATTGATATGTAGTCATTGGCGATACCCACTGCTCCTCAGGCCGCTTCTTATCATTGTAACCAAAACTATTATTAGCCTACTGACTATTACTTAATTATTAAATACTTAATTACAACACTACTTCTGCTCAGATTAGTCTAAATATTACCTGTTCATAATTTGAATACTTTCAAAACATATAAGACGTAATTTTCATTTTGTATAGTGCTTTTTATATTTGACACATTGACAACAGTTGTTACATAGTCTAAAACCTTCATAAGCAGGACCGGATTTCCCAATAGGCCCGGTAAGCTCGGGCCTACGGGCGTAAGCTCCCAGGGGGCGCATGGCCGAGAGAAAAAATATTTAAAAAAATATCTAGAAATAAAATTAAATAAACATATTTTTTGAATTGATTACAAAAAAAATCATTCTGATTTTGAAATTCATTGGAACAAATAATTGTTGGTAAAGTTAAACTATTTTTCAACATTACGCATCAACTTCGTTAAAACATTGATCTCAAACACGGGAGAACTATGTTTTTGTGTGACGTTATCAAAATTCTTCATGTAAGCTGTGTTTCTGAGATTAAACCATAGATCATCAGGTTATCGAAATACAATGATTAAACCTATTTTATAATGTATTACAGAGTTGTTTTTATTAATTTTCCCAAATGACTAAATTGAACAAAACCTAAGTTATTAACATAGCAATGGCCATGCTTTGTTGCGGGAATGCTCTGCTAGTTGGATCGTTTTGCTTCAGTCCCACAAACGTGAGCTCACTATTTAATACATAAAATTACTAAAAGTGTTTTAAAACGGCATTTTGTCAAGCCCAGAACCAAGTAAATTACTCAAAAAACTTGCAATGATAAAATTGCATCGTGGAGTGGTGTTTAAGCAATTAACATATAGGCCTGATATAACTTTTTAATAAAGATTTTTGGGAAGTAACTTTATCCAGATTAGGGGGCGGGAAAAATTATTGG
>JAGFPH010000003.1:1938684-1961799 GCA_018207615.1 Philaenus spumarius
AAATATTATAATCATACTGTTATCGGAATACATAAACGATAATTAAAACCTTTCCACCCCCACACCCACCGCAGTGACCGCACAGTAGAACAGGTCACTGATCCCTAGCCGGCTGGCCCTCGCTCCGCCAAGCCTCTGGCTGTCAAATTACCCTAGTCAAAGTTTTTAGGCAACTGGCCCTCGGCCCTGCACTCGCGCCTGACTTTGTCTCCTTAGTTACAATTTAGTTGTAGCTTATATGCCACTGAAGATGACGACATCGTCGTTGATACGCGTTTGGCTAATTTACGTATTTTTATGAGAATTGTGTTCATTTTTATTTTTACTTTTAGAAATAATAGGCCTATTTCTCACGAGTCAAGCTCGATTATATTTATAGATCTATAGTTTACAAGATACCAATGGTGGACCATTTAAAAAAGACACCCTGTTTGTTTCTAGTTATGGATCAAATAATAACATGTTAAAATGTTTGTTGAAACATCTCTACGTCTACTATAATAAATAGAGCAGTTCCTCTGTCTCGTACAATGCCTAGAAAATTACAATTTACCAGAAAGGTATTCTTTAACGCAAAAGGCTGCCTGCATATTATTGTTTTGATTCACTCAGTAGTTTATTGAAAATAAACAAATATTTAAGTGTTATTTTTTCATTTGAATATAATGCGAGTATACAAGTGTATAGTTTTAAAATCACATAATATACCAGCTGAATTCCCATGCTTTTTACTGGGAATTTGATTTGCATCACTATGTTACATAATTTGTAATATTTTTCTCTCATCTTTTATTACACAAAAGTGAATTATTACATAATATTTTCAATTAGTTTGGTATTTATTGTTCACTGGTGGCCCGTCAATCGTCTTTGTCATGGTATTTGGACTGAATAAATTAAATCAATTTAAAATTAAAGAATTCAGAGTAAAGAGCGTCTTCTTTTTCAACCGCTAAATCTACAGACTGGAAAATCACAGTCTAAAGCTGCATTTACATTAGGCGCAATTGTGCGTAGTGTAGACGCTACTCCACCCCTGAGTAATTGCGGGGTGAGAGCACTCGTTGCGAGCCGCAGAAGTCGGTTTTTGTCCGCGCAACAAAAGGTTTCGCACATCGAGTTTCGCTTAGTGTAAACTTGGCCCTCATAGTTGCGCGAGTGATGGATCAAGAACAGTGCTTTATTTTATTGGTCCACAACAACAAACAAATATATTAAATGCTCTATTTTTAAAATGGGTACGGTTTGGATACGAAATGTATTTCTAAAATGAATTAATATTATGTGATTTTTAATTATTAGCATTCCTATTTGTTCATTTTACTTTTTTAAATACGTATACTATATCGAGTCAAACTCCCTACTGTTTTTAATGTGATTAATACTTAACCTTACCTTCGCATAATCCTCAACCAGAACTGAAGGCGGCTCGCCCCACTCGCTCTGAATTGCGCTCCGTTTTGGGTAGTGCGAAATTTCACTCGACGCGAGTAAGTTTCGCCCGAGTGACTTTCGCGAGGGGGTTTCGCTAGTGTAAACCCAAGCTTTAGCTGGATGTTGCAGATCACCCAGATACGTCTTTATGCGAATCCATGGATCGATAGTTTTGATCAGCTTACGACTTTAAATATTTTCTTAAAATTAATTAATGAGTTTTAAATTTCAGCTCTCTAACTTTAAGGAAAGAATACCAATTAATATTTATTGTTTTTAGTGGTTGCTATCACATTTTCACCCTTTAGCACCACGTAACAATATGTAAAATTGGGTTATTTTTTATATGTATCTTGTAAGAAATAAATGTACAAAACTTCAGCTTTCTAGCTTTAAGGAAAGTATAACAAACAATATTTATTGTTTTAATGGTTGTTTCAACTTTTAAAGGTCAAATATTTTAAAATCCTTTTTTAGTGAGCCTCTAGCGCCTATGAGGAATATGAGTACCAAATTTCATGTTCCTAGGCGGTATTCAATTAGGAGTCTAATATTTATAGTTTTAGGGGTTGTTACTACATTTTCACCCCTTAGCAGAACGTGACAAATTATAAAACTGGATTTTATTTTATATGTATCTTGTAAAACATAAATGAAAAAAATTTCAGCTCTCTCTAGCTTCAAGGAAAGTATACAAATTAATATTTATTGTTTTAGGGGTTGTTATTACTTTTCCACCCCTTAGCAGAACGTGACAAAATGTAAAACTGGTTTATATTTTATATGTACTTTGTAAGAAGTAAATGGACAAATTATCATCTCTCTAGCTTTAAGGAAAGTATAAAAATGTATACTTATTCTTTTTAGGGGTTGTTCTCACATTTTCACCCTTAGCATCACGTAACGAAAAGTAAAGCTGGTTTATTTTTTATATGTATCTTGTAAGAAATAAATGAATATAACTTCAGCTTTCTAGCTTTAAGGAAAGTATAAAAACAATATTTATTGTTTTAAGGGTTGTTTCAACCCTTAAAAGAAAAATATTTTAAAATCTTTTCTTAGTGCGCCTCTAGCGCCTATGAGGAAAATGTGTACCAATTTTCACGTTCCCAGGCGGCATTCAATTAATATTTGTAGTTTTAGAGGTTGTTACTACACTTTCACCCCTTATAAAAAATAGCCGATTACCTATTCTCAGACCTACCAAATATACACAAAAATTTCATATAAATCGGTAAAGCCGTTTTGAAGGAGTTCGATAACAAACACTGTGACACGATATTTTTAGATTACTTTGTTAAGCTGTCAACAATAAATATAGATTAAAACGTATAACAGCTGATTATCCATCGCCTTAATACTTCTACAACTAATGATTTATTAACCCTATGTGAAACACTTTGAAAAGGATTTTAATCTGAAGCTTTCCTAACGTACTGTTCTTTAAACTAATAATATTTTTATTTCTAGAAGAGTTTGAAGAAATGATAGCCTCTTTTATAAACTTAATTATGAAACTCCAGACATGCCAACAGAACAGGCCTAGAAGTAAATATGATTGCTTATTAGCGAATTTCCATAGGAAATATGATCTATTGCAGTGACCCTTATGGTAAGACCTAAGTTCTGGAGTAGTAAATGAGCACCGATTATAGTCCCCAGAACACATTTTGGGGTGTCATTCAAAATGTTATGTATTATGTGTTTGCATTCTATAAACGACCTCATTTAAGGCCGATTTATTTCAAATTTGGTACACTCGTTATTGTCTATGTCGGCCGGATTAGTTCGTTAGCCAAAAAATCCAACATGTGGAAGCATGCTTTTTAACCGGAAATAACTGTTTTTTGTTTTAATTCTTCTTACTAGAATAAAACGTTTTGGGGTTTGTATAAAAACTAATTCTCTGCACATTTTGTTTTTTTACACGACCTTGTAGCTCACTTGGTTCCCCTAAAATTGGTTAAAACATAAAATGCCATAAAATTACCCGGTTTAAATCCACGTGTGTGACTTTACCGTGGGGGCATCTTCTGATCCGCCGATGGCCGAGTTTGTACGCTGCGAGCGAAACGAAGTAGTCCATAACCCGAGGCTGCAAGGTAGAGGTGCAAACAAGGTAAAGTTAAATCCACGTGTGTGACTTTACCGTGGGGGAATCTTCTGATCCGCCGATGGCCGAGTTTGTACGCTGCGAGCGAAACGAAGTAGTCCATAACCCGAGGCTGCAAGGTAGAACAAGGTAAAGTTAAATGCAAAATAGTTCGTACACAACAATTCAGCGCCCTCGTGAGTAGATAAATTTTCCAAATAGTTGGTTGGAACCCTAAAACATACAA
The DNA here is from genome assembly GCA_018207615.1 of Philaenus spumarius. Lineage (NCBI taxonomy): Eukaryota > Metazoa > Arthropoda > Insecta > Hemiptera > Aphrophoridae > Philaenus > Philaenus spumarius. Next base: position 1,942,458 of record JAGFPH010000003.1, read on the forward strand.
ACTTAATTTTGGAAATTCGCCCATCTCACTCCAGCGCAGCGGTTCAGCTGCGTGGTCGATTTATTTTTATTAAAATTGAATAGACAGAAAATAATATAATTGAAATTTTATGTGTCTTTTATTCAATTCATATACGCCAAAATTTAAAGTATTTGTGTTGTAAATCTGTTGAAAACTATTAGTATTCTGTATTCATTGGTAGTAGAGGAGACAAATTTAAATAGTAGTTTACGCAACGATTGTATTATGAAGGCCTTTAAGCCACGAGTGAGATGTAAGTTGGAACACGAGCGAAGCGAGTGTTCTAAATATCTCACGAGTGGCTTAAAGGCTGAATACAATCGTTGCGTACACTACTTTATCTACGACCAAAAATATACAGGCTATTTGATGTTTGATGTTGATTGTAGATTTAATCATTGAATAAATAGACCAAAGCGAACTAGGTTTCTTATCTTGGGCCAATTCCTCAAAATACGCAATGAAAACATTCTCGGAAAACGAACTAAAACCATTTCTAGTTTTCCACTCCATAAACTGGTTATAAACCTTTTCATAACGAAATTTAGATTTTTCTTTCAACAAATTGTTCAGAGCCGAATTTGCTTTTGTATTAATTTCCTCTGGAGTTAAACAAAATTCATCACTATCACTCATGTTTGCGGAATGCGTCAACTCACGTTTGAGGTTAGTTACAATAACACACTAACATCCGGAACGTATGGGTACAATCAGCTGATGTACGAATAGCGTTATTTTTATTACAACTCTACTTCCGTCAAATGACGAGCTCTCATTGGTCTAGAGCCTATTATGTAAAGTGACTCCTGTTAGGTAATGATATCATTATCTAATCGGGTTGGCTTTTGGTTTGTAATGTACCTCTTTCTGATGTTACTTGTAATAGCGTTATTGGTGTTTATTGCAATGGTCGTAGATAAAATATATTATGAAATAAGGATGTAGTAAATTCAATATAATCCTCACTAATAAGAACTTTCAGAAAGTATTGAAGAACTGAATAAAACTAGTGTTCGCCTACTTTAAAACTACCTACAACCATAGAATATGGGGATTTTAATGCTAGAGCCTATTTATTGACGATGGCTGATACATACTTAAAGTTAAAACTTTTCATTTGCATATTATTGCAGTGATTTTTTACGTTAAATAAGTTTGAAAAACACCTACATTCTACATGTTAATTTATGTCAGCGATTCTTGTTTGCGTTTAAACGCAGACTGATAAAAAAGTCATCCCATTTTGTGTTCGACTCCACAGTCACAGAGAAAAGGTTATACAGTACAACACATCTCTTTTCTGAGGTAGGCCTACAACACTAGAAAGTTCATACCGGCACAGATAAAATATATATGCAATAGAAAATATGTATAGCTGGAATAAGAAATAAGTTCCACGTTTGAGTAAACCCGTCCGGTATGCCAGTTGACTACTCCACAGAAAGTAAACGACTACTCCTCTCCCTCATCCTTACCTTTGACTTGATTGTATTAATAAATTTGATATTGATTGCATCTTTCTAACCTTAACACGTTCACTGCTAGGAAATTTCGTATTTCCTATGCTAGGAGCTGACCTTTTATTTTTTATATTTAGGCCTATAACCTAAATGAGTAGAAATCACTTTATATTTATTTTTAACCTTTCTACGTAATAATCACTAATATTTTAAACCGGACGCACATGTGCGCCAATAGCACATAGGTTTAAAATTGGCGTGCAAAGCACGCAATGCATTGTGTATTGAAAATACTCCCAATATTTATACGTAGGCTACAGGTGTACATAATTTATTATTTATACGGATTATAAATATTATACTTATTTAATTAAACAATATACAAACTAATTAAGAGAGTTACAGACCTTGGAAACGAAAGTTGAGTAACGAGTATTTTACTAGTAAAATGTTGAAAAGTATTTTCACCCTAAACTTCAAAACGCTGTAACTATTTACCGGGTGAAGATAAATGAGCATAACTATACATTTTTGAAAGAAATCTTTCGCTCTACAACTTTCTGTTACGAGTTTTCTGTAAAATGGAAGGGGAAAGAGTTCTAAGAGGAAGATTGACGAAATACCTGAACCGCTACCACCTTTTTTTACAAATTTTAATATTTAAAGGCTCATATCTTTAAAGCGGTAACACTTAGGTAAACATGGATATACTATTTTGAAGGAAATTTTATCACCTTTAATTTTTGAAAGTATAAAATCTGTGTGACGCACCGTTTTCGAGATAAACGCCAAAAACAAAATAAAGGGCCTTTGGGACCCCCTCCCACCCCGTGGCGCCTGAAACCGATGGGAATTTATTAGGCGTTATTCAGGGAACCACTCACTACACATTCTTGAAAAAATTGGTACCCCATGATTTAATGCTAGATAAAAACCTAATTTAGTTGAACTATATACTAGTAGTTCTGTGAACAGTAGACCTCGCTCGTTGAAATAACAAATGTGGTTTTGAGCTTAGGTTAAAAATAGTGTGCCAGTAAGGAAGTAAGCACAAGGTTTAGTCAGTGAAACATTATTTACAATTCCCGCGATTCCGGGATTTCTAGTTCTCGTTTTTATTTCTTTTCTTGAAGTTTAACTGCTAAAGATTTTCTTTTAGAGGAATTGTGTTTTATTTAGGTTAATAATGCGTAAGATAGCTAAAAATATCGCGTTATATAGGGACAACATACAATGAAATATTTACATAGTTAAATAACTCAAACTTAACAATGTATCATAAGTTTAACTTAAGTTTCATATCATATTCCAATATTAGAAATAATGAAAACAAACGATGTTAAAACGTCGTGATAGTGATCTCAACCAATAAAGGAGGTATTGTCTCAACCCATGTACCATCACTTCCCACGGTGTCCTACGGTCATTTTTTGTATGTCCTTTATCGCCGCGAGGTTTCATTTGTTTCATCTCATTTTGTAATTCAAGTAAAGCTAAGACAAATACTTTTATGAAATTTACAATGATAATTTACAGGTATACAATACAGTTCAATTCTTTGATTTATCCTCTACACTTTCTTATAATAATATGTCATTTTTGGGCAAATGATATATTCCTAAATTACTATTCAAAACAGGCCTAGTTTTGTTAGCAGTCTTGTAGTAGGAACATAAAAACTGGTGTTTTCAAAATAAGAAATTTGAAATTGATAAATATTTTTATACAATTCTATTTAGAACTAAATTACGAAACTTTTTTACATTTATGAAAAAAATTAACCTAAGCTAACTAGGTTTATTAACTATTTTTAACCTAAGCTCAAAACCACATTGTTTTTTTAACGAGCAAGGTATACTGTTCACAGAACTACTAGTTGCTACTTTTTATGTAGGCCTAAAGTTAAACATTTTCCTTTCGTTACTGAACGTGATTGTTTCTTGAGCTAATAACTTTCTTAATTTTACTTCAATAATTTTTTTTACTGGCATATTTATTTTATGAATTCTTTAAACCTTTATCTACAAAAAAGCTATGGAACACTTTTCAATTGGTTTAGAATAAACGTATAAAAACATGGTTGAAATACAAAAACTTGGACGATTTTTAACAAATTCGAAGTTTACTGCCATTTTGTGAGCTTACCGTTAGAGATACGGAAAAAATCAAGAATACAATTTTGTTTAAAATTTCATTTTCTTTTAGCGAAATATTATTGACCGAGCGTAAGCGAGGTCTCCGTTTTAACTCGACCGTTCGGCATTTCGTCTGTGTGTCTGTCTCACGATTACGGCCAAACGCCTTGACCGATTTTGATGATTTTTTGCATGAATGTTCCTTATTCCTAGGCCGAGCCATGTATATATACGGTTTTTTTTCTATTTTTCATTTTTAACCCCATAAATAAAATAAAAATGGCGGCCGGACCGTTTCTCTCAGTGTAAGCTTTTTTCCAAAGCCAGTTTGTGGCTTAACCGTAAGTCGAATTTAAAAACTAATAACATTTTGCTTTAAATTTTAAACAAAATTGTATTCTTGATTTTTTTCCGTATCTCTAACGGTGAGCTCACAAAATGGCCATACACTTCGAATTTGTTAAAAATCGTCCCAGTTTTTATATTTAAACCTTGTTTTTATACGTTTATTCTAAACCAATTCAAAAGTGTTCCATAGCTTTTGTGTAGATAAAGGTTTAAAGAATTCATATATGCCAGTAAAAAAGTTATTGAAGTAAAATTAAGAAGGTTATTAGCTCAAGAAACAATCACGTTCAGTAACGAAAGGAAAATGTTTAACTTTAGGCCTACATAAAAAGTAGTAAAAATTATTGTAATTTTTTTCATAAATGTAAAAAAGTTTCGTAATTTAGTTCAAAATAGAATTGTATAAAAATATTTACAAATTTCAAATTTATTATTTTGAAAACATCAGTTTTTAAGTTCCTACTACAAGACTGCTAACAAAACTAGACCTGCTTTGAATAGTAGGCCTAATTTATGAATATATCATTTCCCCAAAAATGACATATTATTATAAGAAAGTGTAGAGGATAAATCAAAGAATTTAACTGTATACTTGTAAATTATCATTGTAAATTTCATAAAAGTATTTGACTTAGCTTTACTTGAATTACAAAATGAGATGAAACAAATGAAACCTCGCGGCGATAAAGGTCATACAAAAAATGATCGTAGGACACCGTGGGAAGTGTTGGTACATGGGTTGAGATCACTATCACGACGTTTTAACATCGTTTGTTTTCATTATTTCTATATTGGAATATGATATGGAACTTAAGGTAACTTATGATACATTGTTAAGTTTGAGTTATTTAAGTATGTAAATATTTAATTGTATGTTGTCCCTCTATAACGCGATATTTTTAGCTATCTTACGCATTATTAACCTAAATAAAACACAATGCCTCTAAAAGAAAATCTTTGGCAGTTAAAGCTCAAGAAAAGAAATAAAAACGAGAACTAAAAATCCCGGAATCGCGGGGATTGTAAATAATGTTTCACTGGCTAAACCTTGTGCTTACTTCCTTACTTGCACACTATTTTTAACCTAAGCTCAAAACCACATTTGTTATTTCAGCGAGCGAGGTCTACTGTTCACAGAACTACTAGTTAAGTTTTAAATTCTACTTACGGTTAAGCCACAAACTGGCTTTGGAAAAAAGCTTACACTGAGAGAAACGGTCCGGCCGCCATTTTTATTTTATTTAAGGGGTTAAAAATGAATAATGGAAAAAACCGTATATATACATGGCTCGGCCTAGGAATAAGGAACATTCATGCAAAAAATCATCAAAATCGGTCAAGGTGTTTGGCCGTAATCGTGAGACAGACACACAGACATACAGACACACAGACGAAATGTCGAACGGTCGAGTTAAAACGGAGACCTCGCTTACGCTTGGTCAAATATGTAATGCAAATAATGCGAAAGTGACGTGCCGTTGTGTACACCGACTAGAGGAGGGTTCGGCGACACAACTAATTGCCATAGCCTAATTTATATTGTGGCAACTAATTACATTTCAAAGAACGTATTGGTTTCCGACGGTATCTATTAATTTCCTTAACTTCGCTTCTGAACAAATCATATTTAATCACTGGAAAATTAATATCGCTAAAAACAATATCACATGCACATTAAAAACGACAAACCTTTCATGATCCCGTCAAATATAAACGGCGAACATTCAAAGAGTTCGTTGAAAAAACCTATACGAGATGGATCGCCGTGAGCGGTGCTCGCGCCCCATTGCGCGCGCTGCTCAGTGCGCAAGTGTGTATGCACCTTTATACTATTTTTGTGAAAAAAATAATAACAAATAGTCGTCAAATTTACTAATGGTTAGTGGTAAAAATATGGTTAGGTTAGGGTTATTGTATACAAATTGTATACAGGCCTATTGTATATAGGCCTACATAATAGAGAATGTTATCATATTTAAAAGTAATTGTTTAATAATAATTGAAATATTTATTTTTCTGTATTTTAAATATAGGGTCAGAAAACTGTATATAGTAATAACATTCTTTACAACTTTAAATTGCACCCTTACTGTCCAACACTAATGTTTTGTCTGCATGCGAAATTTCGAAATTTTAACTTCATCGTAAGTTGGCCAAACGACAGTGTATTTGAAAAGCGCGCATTAAAATTTTGTCCGTGTAAATGCTGCTTTTTACGCTTTTGGCTCCCACCAAGATGGCGGAGTTGGCTTCAGCTGCTGTATTGCTTGTTAGTGCCCATGGCCTATGTTGGTTTTATACTTTGTAATCATTGGTTAAACTGCGGAAGGGTGTGTTATTATTTATTGAGGGCAAAGAAGTGGGGGTTAGAGAGCGGGCGTTGACTCACATCCTCTTACCCTATGCCACTTCTATTCAATATTCTGTGGCGGTATCACACCTTATCTATTTACACCAAGGTCACTATATAGTAAAGGTTGCCTCATAGTCATGTAAACAAACTCGAACCCCCCTGTCCAGTGACGTCATTGTAGTAAAAAACAGCTGCTACCATGTATGTAGTTTTACTACAACTACGTCACATCCCCACTCCACTTTTTTTTATATTTCCCGAATGAGGCAACCTTTACTATCTAGTGACCTTGTATTTACACCATGACTGATAGTAAGCTCAGGCTACTTTGTTCCATAAGAATTCACAACCATAGTTTTATTACAGATATTTAAAATATTTTATTATTGGCGAATTTCCATAGGAAAAATGAGCTATTTTAGTGGCCCTTATGGTAAGACCCAAGGTCGGGAGTAGCAAATGAGCACCGATCATGGCCCCCAGAACACGTTTTGGGGTGTCATTAAAATTCATATATACATAAATATATATATGTATATATGTGTTCGCACTCTAGCGGCCGCATTTTAAGTCCGATTTGGTTCAAATTTGGTACACGTGTTGGTTGTCTATGTCGCTCAGACGAGTTCGTTAGCCAAAAAAATCCAACAACCGTACGGTACGTTTTTTGACCGGAAGTAACTATTTTTTTAGATGTTTACTACGAGAATGAAACTTTTTTCGGGTTTTTTCTAAAAATATAAATGTAAGATGTTATTCTGCACATTTTGATTTTTTACGCGACCTTATAGCTCGCTTGGTTCCCCCAAAATCGACCAAAACGTAAAATACCATAAAAGTACCCGGTTCGAAGCCAAGTGGTGCAAACTCGCGACTCGCGAGGCCACTAGGAGGAAACAAATTCTACTAATTATACTAGTGGACCGGGCAATGCTTCGCTATTGCTTGATTTACCTAACCTAAAATTATATTCAGTTTTTGATCCAAATCAGTTGTTGATCAAAATCAGCTGTTTTAAGCTTTTCATACGAACAGCTGTTTTTTGTGCCCCTGATAAAATCAAAAGAAATCTTTCTTCTTCTTCCTTAAGATTGACCTTCCATAAGATTAACATGGCAATTTTGAGGGCCACTGGGGCGAAGCCCTTAACATACATTGAGCTCATTTTAAGGGAAGCACAACTTCAGAGTGAGCTCTGTAAAATGACACCAAAAACATCAAAATCGGTTAAAAACTCTAGGAGGAGTTCTACTCACAAAATAACCCCTAGCAAATTAATTATGTATATAGATAGATAGATATTGCGTACACACTGACAGCTGTTCAACGCCTTCGTGAGTAGACCTATTTCATAAATTGTTGGTTGAAACCCTAAAACATAGGCATATAAACTTAATTTTGGAAATTTGCTCAACTCACGTCAGCGGTCCAGCTGCGTGGTCGAATTATTATTTATTGGGGTTTAAACTTCAACACAAAACATCTATTATAGCAAATTAAATTTTGACCTACTGACATGCCGGTATCCTATTTTCTAAGCTACGAGTGTAGTTTAAATACACATACAAAATTAAATAAATAATAATAAGTAAAATGTTGAAAAGTAAAACAAAGTTAGTTATTTTGAATTTGTTGTATTAGGCAATTATTTTCATTTTTATTAAATTTGTTTGATAACCTGATAGACATAGTGCATTAATTATTCAAGGCCAATAAATAAGGTTGCTTGTTAAAAATCGATATTTGAAGTTATATTTAACACAGTGAGTTAACACTTGGCATATAAAACCAAGTTTATTTATAGGTTACATTATTTTGCTCTCGTATTTCAAAATCTTACCCGGAATTGGAATCAGGAATTAGTAATTAATTATTGTTCACTCGATGCCAAACTATGACGTAGAGTACTCCACTTGCAAAACTAACTAGCTGCAAATGCTGCAATGAACATTTTAATCGCAGGCATTGCAGCTAGTCAAACTAAAAACTTAATCGTATTAAAATTATTATTTACAAAGATACCTCTAAGGCTATAATGACAACCAATATTATTTAAATACAATACCGTACAGTAATAATAATAACAAAAACAGTATTATTGCATTACTAACACAAGGATATCCACATTAAAACTGCTTCTATTATTTATTGTATACATTTTTTATTAGATTTTTGAGTCGTGCTTTTATAAAAATTACTTAAAATTGTAAAAATTTTATTTGTATACGTTAAAACAGGTCTATTGTATCGTTCGTCTTTTGCTATGGGGCTTGTTTATATTATACTATGTAAATATAATGTGATAATTAATATATTATAGTTTGTATGGCTGTGGCTCGGACACGACCTCGAGAATAATAAATTAATAGTGAGCTGTTTTTGTTTTGCGCTACAGCTGTTTTTGAAAGTTGCAAGATGCAAACGTGATGCAAACTATGCCAAGAGACGTGAGCGTGAGAGTTTCCTTATTTTTACAATAATTCATAGTAGGCATATTTCTGTAATTTTGTAATGTTTGTTTGAATTTAAACGAGTATTATTCCTTCTTATTTATCAACTATGTCAAATTTAGATGATATTAATTCTGCTAGGACTAAATTAATGGATTCTTTAGGCGATAAAAAAGAAAAGTAAGTAGATATTTAAAACTTTGAGGTTATAAACATTGTATATATTGGCCTATAGTTAAATTTCCGCAATATAACTAAAAACTTTATATACTAAAAGATTGGGTAAAAGACGTGTTATTTCTGTATGTAATAACTAAAGATGTCTTCATTTTCTGTCTGTGATTTTAACAGACTAGACTGGACACATATTCGCCATGAACTTAACCATATGATAGCCTTACCCGCTGCAAACCTTTCAAAAAACATCAATACTGTTATTTTTCCCTATACACGGTAGAGCTAGCACTAGGGCCAGAGATAATAATACCAAGACTAGGGCCAAGTTATATTTGCTTGATACATGGACACTTCTGTTTGTTTTTTATGTATAAGGATTAGTAAAATATATGGCGTAAGTTTACTATTCGACCCTAGCCTAATATTTTTGCAGACAGTGAAGTTGTTTTACATTCTACTGCTAAATGTTGAATACAGGTAAACATAATGTGACTAAATACTAATAGGTTAGAACCTTTTAGGTTTTTTTTTTATTCTTGCATTTCTGTTGCCTTAGGTTAGCCTAGGGTCGAATAGGCCTAGTAAACTTGCGCCAAACATATTAAACCAATGGTCCAAAGCAGTCGTAGAAAATAACAACTTTAACGCATACCCACACATGATTTCCAAACATAAGCCCCTTCTCCTAAAACTTCCGATTTTTTAAAACTTGTAGTAATAAAAGTTACAATGAGGAATCATGTTTTACCAAATAAAAAAAACTATGACATTTTTAAAACTTTTAATTTATATATGGTACTCACAAATGAAGACAAATCGTATCAAATTTACTTCAACCATTTAGCCTACTTAAAAAAACGGTCTTGAATTAGGAAAAACACCTCCAAAGTACAATGTTGTCTTCATCATAAACTTTCTCACTTTGTCTTTTTGACTTCGCCTTTTCGAGAACTTTTCTCGCTTCACTTTTGTCAATTGCAGACTAGTGCCCCTTCTCCAGCCAAGACTTTACATGGCGCTCAGGCTCCTATCTGGCCACAGGAGGTCCCAGAAGCCTGATGCGCAGTAAGTCACAAACAGTTGTGATGTACAGTGAGGACCTCAGTGGTGTCATAATCAAGTTCATTGCAGAAAAGCCACATTCACACTCAGCACTGGACACTGCAATGGTGTTTATTACTGATAGCAGTTTTTTGAACATTGGTGGCTGTTCAAGAATCGTTGGTGTTTCTCTGTACCGGTATAGTATTGGTTTCAGACCCTGCTTGTACTCCCCGAGAAGTCTTTTATTATTTCACTAGGTCTATCAATCTTGGAATATTTCGCATATACGAAAAATCTTATTTTCACCGTAGTTGATTGACTTATATTTAGGCCAGAACTTTGGATAGATGACCTTGATATCATTCAAAACAACATCATAGTTTACAGATGCATTAATGTTATCTGTTGTTATTAGTAGCCTGGAGGATAAATTATTTGCCAAGATGCAATAAAACTGTTTTTCAGCAATCTTAGGAATTTTCATTTTTTTCAGAAAGTTTGTTGTCTTGAAAGTTCATATTTTCCAGTGCTATCTTAGTTTCACTTGCATTTTGTCCCATATCATCTACTCGGTTTTCAAACACTTTTATTAAAAGTGTGATGTCGTTGTGAGCTTGAATAAGGTTTGGACTTGATTTTTGAAGCTGTAGTGATAGATCTGCCAACTCTTGTAGGGCATCATACATTACAGAAAAGTTGTGGACAAAAGACGTAGATGACAATGTATTATAAAGCCCTTTGTAAGTTGAACATTGTTTTGAGTCCCGTTTCGTGTTCTCTGATGCTTCTAAAAAATGGTTGTACAAAGTTTTGAAATCTTTCCAGACAGATTTTACTGCCAACAAACTGGAGGCCACCCAACGAGTGTCAAGAACACGACCGATTTTCAAAATTTCTTACTCCTAAGGTTTAGCAACCAACAATTTTCCCTGAGAGGTGCCGGAACGCTGTTACGGTGCGTTCCGGCCGAAATTAAGTATTGTATTGCATCAAGTAATTGTAAAATATTAAACTTGGTGTAAGTTTACAATACCTCTCCTGGCTGGTATCTGTACAGATGACTTTTTAGGAAAGAAAGCAGTACTGCAAACCTAAGCACATTGTAACTGATTGAATGTTTAATTATTGTGAGTTCAAACTAGAATGTTTAGACCTTGTAATTATTTTTTTATGACGTGTTTTAGTAGTTTTATTAACTGTAATATACATATTTTATGGTTATGATGATAATATTATATATTTATAAAGTACAAGGAATGTGTATAGGTTCACAATTATTGGATAGCCTCCTAACAGCCGCAATGTGTGTGGTGGTAATATAATTGCATAGCCTGCACCGTAATTTGTTTAGCGCATTTATTATCTGCAATTAATTATACAAATTTTATGTTTTATTTGTTATTTGTTTACAATTTGTAGGATATTATATATAATTATGTGTATATTATATAAATGGTATGTGTTTAGCCAGGGCCGTCCTAAGAGCAAAATTATACCACTGACTTGAGACATCCAACATCGGATAAATTCACATGTTTCTGATTTTTTGGTATGTTGTTAGGGTACCTACCAGTAGTGTAAAACCAAGTTTGCAGCTTCGAAAGACTTGTGCTAAATTCGTGATGCTCGAAAAAACTCGAAATTTTCCCACTGATTTCAGTTTTTGGCCCGAAACTCCTAAAAGAGTGCTTCCTACGGAAAAAGTCACTCTGTCCTTTTTTGAAGCTGTGAACATTTCCTATAATTTGAGCCCAACCCCAATTTTTTAGGTCCAATAAATTCCAAAAAACAGGACCTCAAAAATTGGATTTGTTTGAAAAAGAGCAAAATTTTAGTCCCTGGGCTTTCAAAAAGATTTCCGGTTTCGATCAATGATGAAGTTGCGTGTCAAAGATAGGTAAGGCCAACGTTATTTATTTTAGTTAGTTATTATTACTGTATGTTAGTTTATTTTTATATTGGATGAGTACATAGGCCCTACATATGTTTTTTTTTTACTAATAATAAGTCAAGTGTAATAACTATGAATATCGATGGCAATTAAATGTGTATTCACTCAGGCTCCGATCTGTCCCTCCCCCGATTTAACCCATTTTTGTTTTTCTAAGATAACAAGATACCTGTTTGACCTACAGACTACGTTCTGGGCTTAAATGAAAGCTAAATATTTTCTCTACAACTTCATCTCCAATAAATTTTCTCATAGAATGAGTATTACAGCCAATATTTAGCCTGACAGACAACAAAAACTGAAATTTTGCACTTTTTGAAACAAATCCAATTTTTGAGGTCCTGTATCTTGGAATTTATTGGACCTAAAAAATTAGGGTTGGGCTCAAATTATAGCAAATGTTTACAGCTTCAAAAAAGGATAGATTTACTTTTTCCGTAGGAAGCACCCTTTTAGGAGTTTCGGGTCAAAAACTGAAATCAGTGGCAAAATTTAAAGGTTTTTGGAGTACCACGAAGTTAGCACAAGTCTTTCGAAGCTGCAAACTTGGTTTTACACTACTGGTAGGTACCCTAATAACATACCAAAAAATCAGAATTTATCCAATGTTTGCCCTTTTTTTTTGTTTACAGTCAGTGGTCTAAATGGTGTGTGTGCAAGAATGAGTTCTGTTGCCCCTTACAATGAAAATGGGTATAGAAACCCCTCCAAAAATGTATGGGTGCTCTATAACTGAAATTTGTTTAAACTTAATACCTGAATTTGGTATTTTAATGGGATTATTAACCAACCAAACACTTAAATTGATACGTAGTCATAAATAGTAGGTAAATTTTAAAGTAAAGTATTTAGTACATTTTCATTATTTTTAATGACTTCTTCTAGTACTTATTCTTAACTGACTTTTTCAAACTTCAATTAATAGGCATGGTGTACTGTACTTGTGTGTAAAGCAAACTTCTAACAAATTCTTTTACCAATTAATTGCTTTAGAAAGGTAGAAAAAAACAGACAATACATAAAAGTTTTATTTAATTTAATATTTTTGAAAAATACATTTCAGCATGGATATATTAATATTAACAAAATTTATGTCAGTACATTAAATCAGAAAATTTATTAAAATAATCTGTATTATACACTTAGCATTGGACCTTTGTAGCTTTAGCAGCCGAAAATGTTTTTATTAGTATTTCATACTCTTATGACAATGAAATATAATTTTCTATGGACAAAATTGCAAGGTTGTTGAGTCTTTCAAAAGATTAGACATTAGGTAAAATTTTATTAATTTTAATTTTGAAAAACTTCACTTCGCCGTCGCTACCGACATTGGTATTGTCTGTATTTGCAAAGCAACTTATAAGCGTGTGCAGATCCAGTTTCCAGCAGAAAGTTGAGCACGTTCAGAGGAGTTTTGCCTCCTAAAATTAAACAAAAAGTAATTAAAAGACTGCTTTTTAATTTTGGAAATTAAAAAACTTTGAAAATGAATAATTTTGTTTTTATGAATTAACTGACTTAACAATAAATCAATATGATTAATTTTGAATAGCTAAAACATAAAAGTAAAACATACTTTTATTTATCTTGAGATCCTTGACGTCCTTGATAGAGTTCAACTCCTCATATAGTCATATAACTATATCAAAGCCCACTAAAGAATACCGTTGAAGGACGGGCTTGTGTACACCGAGACCTTGAACGCTCCAATCGCCGTAGTGCGACGTTGTCACGTTCTTCTCACGCTTCTAACTGACTGCGGCTGACTCATCACATTTATAATTCTTTAAACTGTGCTCTCAAGCCTTGAGCGCTAAATACCAGGAGTATTCGAGGCTAGTAGATATGGCAATGCTGCACGCCCATTGTAACAATTCAAAATATTCAACCAATTATGAATAATAGAAATGTAATGTAAATACTTATGAAGCGAGAAAGAGAGAGAGAGAGAAGACCTAAAGAATGTGATTCATTCTACAAATGACGACATGCGCGGCGCCTAGCAGAAAATATTCACAACGCTAATGAATACGTCTAGAAAAGAATCAACCACGACTTTCGACACTACAACAGCTATTTAAAAATACTTCCCGACATTTTCGACCTATAATTCCTATATCAAAAAGCTTCAAAATTAATCTATCTATCCACGTAAATTGAAATATCGACCACATATAAAACCATTCGATGAAAATCTGTACTTGAAATTGAGAATCCAACATGCCGAGATGATTCATAAACAAACGGAAGACGACAGAATAAATTAAATTGCGAGCAAACTTCCATTTAAATAGAAAATTAGATTAGGCCTATGGAAGGAACCTATATTTCTACATCTGAAAAGTCTTCGTCGACAATATAAAATAAACCCGTTAAGTTAATAGCAATTTAAAACCAGAGTCATGACCAAGTTTTTCCATCATACAGAGAAGGACGGATACACAAAGCTCTTCCCACTAACTACATACTGCGCTGTGATTGGCCGTACGATTTTACAATGAAATTCAATCCTTAGTAGTACAAGCGTTTAGTATAAAGTTTAGAAAGTAAATGTTTATTGTAAATAAGGAGTTATTTGAGTGTTTTATTTAATTTATTAAACTAATTTCATTATCACATCTTTATATTGTGTTATAATATTTTCACTTCTCCAAAACACATTAATAGTCCAGTAGATATGTACATTGTACCTGGAAAAAATTCCGAAGTTAATGAAACTTTTACAGGTTGTTTTGGGGCGCTGTGGGATCACTCTGTCAAGTTTTCCAACTCGAGGACCCTGTGCTAATTTTGGGGGGGCCGAAAAACTTAAAATTTTCGGACTTGTGTCGGTTTTTCGCTTATATCTTCTAAACTAAGCGGTTTTCGACCAAAACATTTATTTTCAAAGTTGTAGAGCAGTAAATTTGTTACAATTTGGTATCCTTAAACTTCTTCCTAAACCTAATATTAACCGAGATACAGCCGATCAAAGTTAGAGACATTTTCTCAAAATGGCAAAAATTGGCCAAAACCTTCGTTTTTGGCCCTCTATTTATCAATTACCATCAGTTCTACAGTAATTATGGTAATCACTCATCAATATCGACATGTTGGAACACGCGAGAGGGGTCATCAATATCGACATGTTGGAACACGCGAGGGGGGGGGGGGGGCCGCTGACCAAATGCCTTGTTTTTGTGAAGTGTAGTTATTTCAATGTTATCGTGTTACCCTACTACTGTAATTACTGCCAACCCATACACTTGAACCTCAGTAAACATAGATTAGGTTGTTGAAATCAATGAGTAATAACCAAGAATTTATTAAAGAATAAAATTGATATAAAAATAATGGTAGTATGTCCAGTAATGCAAGTATATACAATTTATGTGTGAAAACTTTATGAGGCCACCAACAATTTGAAGCGCTTGGGTTCTGCTGCACCATCCTCGTAGTTGTCGTCGTCGTTTTCAAAGTTGTCGGGGTCTATGAATTAGTGATGGGATAATCGAATACTTTTACTAATCGAATAATCGAATAAACTTAAAAAAAAGCTATCGAATAATTATTCGAAAAATTTTATTCGAATAAAAGCTAGACGAATGAGTCATATTGCCTTGTAAGAGTATTCGAATAATTGAATAGAAGTACAGTATGACATTCTTGGAATCGGCGAATATGCCAGACAGGGTGGCCGGTAGATTTCCTGCCTTTCCTGGAATCCATTTGCAAACATCCTGTTTACTTTTCCCACGGATAAAAAGTAAGTATTGCTTTCACGTGATCGATTTCCTTTAGTTTTAATATTGGTTTCATTTAGTTAATGTGATTCTGTCTTTTGGAGAGATAAATGTAAGTTTAATAATTCATATTTTTTATTTTTCAATATTATATTTTTATTTTTAACGAAAAATATATATATTTTCTTGTATTTGAATACATTTATATTTTAGTAATATATTATATAGTATAGGATATAGAAATTTGCGAAATTTATTCCAAAATATTATATCCGAAATTATTATATTAAAAATTTATCGAATATGTACCTGTACCAAAACTATCGAATAATTGCATGTGAGCCGTGAGCCTTCCTAACACGTAACGACAAACGACATAGCATTTTTATTCAATTGCTTAGTTATTCGAATATTCGAATAACCTATATGCCTAACTAGTTTAACCAAAAAATATTCACTATTCACTTGGAAGTTTATTCGAATAATTCTAAAATATTCGAATAATCGACTAAAACAAAATAATCGAATATTCGAATAAAAATTATTCGAATAGACCATCACTACTATGAATCACTCAATTAACACTGGTGACTTTGTTACAAGATTGAATAATAATGAGGTGGTGTTTAAAAATAAAAAATGGACTTCTTCAGGATGACGAGAATAATAATATCCACCTTGTTTGGTAATTTACCATCCCCAAGCAGATGGAAACTTCTCGTAGCCCCCTTGGCTTCCCATCCACGTCTGGACTTGTTGGTAAGTCCTGAATGAATGGTACTTAGCGGCATCTTTGGTTGGTGGCAGTCTGGCAAGTTGGCAGCTCGGCTTTGCCACGACAGTGGTGAAAATGCGGTATCTCAGGTCATCGAGGTTGTCATGTCCAATGTTCCCCCCATACAGTTTCACCAAGAACTTCTCTCCAACATCAGCAATTTGAGCTGGAGTTGCCTCGGGGTCCTTGAAAATCTCCAACATCTCGGAGAAGCCGGGGTTCTTCTGATACGTCTGTATCACATTCTTCTTCAAAATTCCAAAGGGTGCTGAAGTGGTGTCGAAGCTATCGGTGGTGTCGCAGAACACCTGTGGCCCGTGTTTGAAAGAGTGGGAAGAATAAAAGACGGTTGGGGTGTTACCCTTCCCACTCTTTTGGAAGTAGCCGTTTTTCTTTGAAAATCCCAAAGTATTCAGCATCACCAGAAGATCAATGTCCTCCCCTGTAATGGCAACACTGTCGAAATCCTCGGCAACTGAGACACCAGTCTGTACTATCAGCACATCAGCGTCTTCTACTCCCTGCTTGACTTGGATCCCCTTGGCTTCCAGTTCACACTTCAACATCGTTATGAAATTCATCTTGTTTGTGTCGTTGGAGAGAAATGTTTTCCTGCGTGATGGTGCTGACTGCTGTTGTCTTGGAGAACACAAACTTAGTAGAGGGGTTTAGCAAGGAACGCCGATAACGTTCTACTGCCTTGGTGCTTTAGTAGCTTATTCCACTAGGATAACCATCAAAAACAACTATGGCATTGCTCCCAAAGTGCCTTTTGATGTAGTCTACGTAGTTTTGGCAGACTACCTGGAATGTTGCTTCGCTTGACTTCTTCTAAACCACTCTATGTAGCAGGAACCCTCCATCAATGATATTGCATTTTCTGTGGGTGTAGTTTCCAGTCACCTGTCCTTTCAGCTCTGATGAAGTTCTTCATGAGAGTGCATATACGGAAATATTGAATAAAAAGTGCTGCAGTTGTACTCAATAGTCTTCAGAAGACTGGACAGCTTTTCATCACACTTTTTAGTGAAGGGTCCTCTGCATCAATTCTCGAATTGTAAGAAGCTTAAATAATGATGTCCAGCGCAAACAGGTTTCCTTCTTCCAACCCGCAGCAGATCAATGATGATTCCACCTAAGGCTGCATATGCAATTCTATACCCGTGAACTGCTCTGGCATAAGCATACCAAAACATTGAAATTATAAGAGAGACGAAAATTTTGAAGACAAATTTTTCTAGACCAGATGTTTACGAATTCAATGGTATAAAGTTATTTTGTTCAAAACAGGTTTGTCTAACCATTATACGATTTAGAAATGTGACAAAAAGTTATTTGTTTCACCGAGTTTTGTCACGCGCGTCAGCGGTTTAGAAAAGTAAAATTTATAAACGATGATTGCACAAGTAAATATACGTTTTAGAAAGAAATTGTAAATACAAAAAATAAATTTTGAAACATTGCCTTTCCAATGGTATTTTTTTTTTGAGATTGAAAGGTTTTTAGTGGTTGAAATATTCCATAAAATCACGCGTTACAAATGTATTGTCGCAGCACGGAGTGACTGCACTCTAGTGAAGTCTGCCGGTTGTAGGGTTAAAGAGGTCTGCACCACTCAGAGGACCCCTCCCCCCCCCCGCGTGTTCCAACATGTCGATATTGATGAGTGATTACCATAATTACTGTAGAACTAATGGCAATTGATAGTTAGAGAGCCAAAAACGAAGGTTTTGGCCAATTTTTGCCATTTTGAGAAAATGTCTCTGACTTTGATCGGCTGTATATCGGTTAATATTAGGTTTAGGAAGAAGTTTAAGGATACCAAATTGTAGCAAATTTACTGCTCTACAACTTTGAAAATAAATGTTTTGGTCGAAAAACGCTTTTTGTAGAAGTTATCAGGGGTGCAGAAAGTGTTTTAGCACACAAAATTTCCCCAGAACACACTTTTTTTTCACTAAAAATTTCCCTAAATTTATCGGTATTCGCTACAGATGCGCCAGACATTAACACAGTTTGTTTATCTATTTCAACATATTTATTGACCTTATGTTTAATAATTTGTATTATATTCATTATAAAATATAAATCTTCAAAAAAATAATAAAAGCATTATTTTTACTTAATTAACTTCGGTGAAATTAAATATCTATGGTACAGTGAAATATCTTCATATGGTCCCAAAAGATTTAAAACAAAAAATACAACTTGATTATTGCTATTTTATTATGTTTAAAAGTAGTCCTAAGGCCCGTATTACACTGTAATATATTTTATAAAATATGTTTTATAAAAGTTCTTTGACAAAGATCTTTGATAGTGTAATGAGCCATCTTTTATAATATATTTCTTTTATAAAATTTAAGAGGTTGGCATTTTATCTTTTATAAAATGTTAGATACATTTTTACCTTTTAGTACAAGTCCAAAATGTTTTATAAAAAAGAATCACTTTTCAAATCTTTTAAATATTTTAAATATTTTATAAAATAGTTTACGGTGTAACACGGGCCTAATACTTAAGTGGTAAAAACAAAGTTAAATGTTATATTTAATTAGTTCCAATTCAATTACCGAATTACCTACCTACTGAATCACAGTCACTACTGATAATCGTCCGGACAGATCACACGAATTGAAAGAAAATTAAACTTTACAATTACTTTTCTTTTTTTACATTTATTTAAAAAATAAGTGATCCCGACACGTAACGACTTTTTAACTGTCAACATCGGTTTTCCCGTACCCAAAAACATATAAAATAATACCCCATATGTACTGAATTTTGATTAAAAAAGTGATCCCGACGCGCTACGACTTTTAAATGTCAAAAATCGGGTTTCCGTACCCAAAAAAACATATAAAACGATACCCCATACTGAATTTTCAAAATGTTGATCCAAA
>JAGFPH010000003.1:1982695-2039057 GCA_018207615.1 Philaenus spumarius
TTCCTCACTATTGGTTGATTTCTGAATTTTGTCACTGTTTGATTGGGCCACTCGATTTCCTTTAGATTGCTTTTATTATGGTTCCACCTGGAATGTATAGTTCACCATCCTCGGTCGATTAGACGCATGCTATAATGCTTAGTTTGCGTTTACTTTTTATGTCCAAGCTATGTTCTGTAAAATTACTTTTGTTTTAAATATTCCTATTGCATTTATTTATTTGTTTTATTTCTTCTTTATTTTATTTTATTGTAAAGTGGTTGGGGTGAGTTATTAACCCCAACCCTTACAGTTGTTTATTCATGATTGCTATACTTACTATTTATATTAAAATTATTTGAAGTTGAAATCAATATAAATTTGTTTTCTTTGTTTTAGGTATCAAAATTAGATTTTGACAAAGAAGTGCGTGTAATGTTAGATGATAACCAGGTTTCTCTACACAATCAATTTTTGTATCAACTGTTTAATAAATGTGTGCAATCAACAAGAAGTAATGGTCCATCTTCTACATTGTCTACAGGAAATAGACATCGAACTAAACCTGTTACTGGCAGTAATAAACGACGCAGTCGACAAAGTAATGGTGGATTCCAGGTAACCATTGTTAACATAAACAAAATATACAAATCTTTTCCAAGTCTCTTGTCTTTTGCTAAAGACAATACAGAAGTAACTTGGAAACAAAATTCTAGCATATTAAGTTCTAAAATATTACTTAAGAAAAAATAAAATAACTCTGAAATATAAATAAAAATAAAGCGATTCCCCCCTTTATTAGATATAGGCTACACATTCAGATATGTGGGAAATTCAGGACTTTAGTAATGACGAAAATTTGAGATGTTCTACAAAAATAACATTACAAATTTAAATAACCATATTAATTAGAAACGAATAAAATTCATATGTTTTGTATATGTGTGTAATGAATGACACAAAATAGTTTGATAGAATAAAACTTGAACGTAAAAACTTACTACTAATATGTTTACTAACTCAAACGAGTTTCAACGACCTTGTCCCCATCTTCAGTGATGTACAAGCTATAATAATTATTTTATCTATTCTTTACCTTACTGGAGTGTTTTTAATTATAATATAATTAATTTACTTACGTCTACACCTTCTGTTTTTTCTTTGCAAAACGGCTACGTTTCAGCTTCTATTCAGTCATGGTCACGTGCATCATTTTAGTAGCCTATTTTTTACTTCATTGACACCTTTAAAATCACATTAAGGGTCTGCTTCAGTAAACAAGAAAGCAACTGGAAACGCAACCGCTTCTCACTGTATCCCTATCTAAACAGTGCAATTTCTTGCAGCTGAATGCTTTGACATTTCCTCATTTCAAACCATTTTATAAGTCTATCTTTTGTAATTGAGTGTTGAAAAAAAAACTGAATTACGGAAAAAAAATTTCGGATCTGGCTTGCAAATTATTTTTTATTGTGTTAGGAAAAAAATTCAAACTTTGTACTTACAAAATGTCAATTACATAACAAATCAAAAGCATTTAAAAAAATGTAAATTGTAAGACGGATGCGTATTGTGACTGTGCTTAAAATGAGACCTTGCAAACAATTTTATGATAAAAAGTAAACGAAATAAATGGTTTGAAATTTAACATTGCTCTTATGGGATAAAAATCCAAGATGGCCGCCACTACAGCAGACCCTTAATACACACATTTACAATTTTGACACAATGTAGGTCTACAATTAAAAAGAGTATTTTAGTTTATTTGCACGTTTATTAACTTTTATAAGTGTTGATATAAACGTTTATCTTGTTTAAGTGTTGTAAGTAGTAATAAGTATGTTCGACTCTTTGTACCAAATTTTGCATTTAGTGATTTGGGAGATTTTGTTTTGAGTCGGTCAGTTAAGAATTTGCCTTCTATGCATAGCAAAACCCTTATTGTGATTTTCTGTTTATTTAGGCAGCAGATGTACATGACCACGTAAATGTCTGTCGCGCAGCTCGACCACAAGATGAACCTCCTCGTTATTGCACACAAGAGCTGTTGGTGCCAGATCATGAGTTTATATATCTTAGGCTGATGTTAGCTGCCTGGGAAGGAGGATTAAAGGGTGCTGAAAACTCAGCAGCAGATCTTTTAGTTGTAGCTATTCAAGTATGCTTCAATAAATTATATGTTAATATTTTTTTAATAAACTTATTATTGTATATAATTTATGGTATATATTTTTCTGAATTCTTGAAATCTTCTTTTACCTTAAATTGGAAATCCTGGCACATTGTTGAAAAGCGGTCGTAAAATTGTCTAATATTTGTAAATAGCCTACTTACAAATTATACAAATGCAAATATTATTTTAGTAAATTTCTAACATATTTTTAAATTGGTGTTTTTTTTTGTTGAACAAATTAAATACACAATAATGTAATCATGATAGTAGACCTACTATACACCACAAATAAATAAACAGTTTTTAAACTTTATTTTGAAATACATTGGTTAATATAAACAAATTCTGAAAAATCTAGTCATGAAAGAAATATTGCTCATGATAAAATAAGTAAAAAAGACACTGTTCTTTGGTAAGATTTTGTTACGTTGGTCATAGTCTACTATTTAAAAAAAAGGTCAGTATTCTACGTTAATCATCTTCAGTGCTTCTTTTGCACATTTGTCATTTATGCTTTCTGCAGAATGCCTTGTTGCAGCTGATATGATCGCTTATTTAGGCCTATTTGCCTTCTTTTAGTGGTCATAGAGTACAAATTGTCTTTTGGATTTGGATTTAAAAAACAGTTGAAATTAAGTTTTTGCTTACACAGAAGAAGTACTTTCCTGCTAAGTGACATCTGAGATGAACCTTTTACACCAAGTGCAATTAGAATGTACCAAAGTAACAGGATTACAGATTAAAATATTATGTACAACTGTTTTTTTGGACATTTGTGTAGCCTATACAAAATATAATTCAAGAAGTTTGGAGAGTATGTATCAACACATAAGTTAGCCCTTTTTTTGACTTGTGACTAGTGTCTGAACTTCTTGTTTATACTGTTTGTAAACAGTTATATGTTTTTTGACTTCAGTTTTAGTGTTACAGTAGGGTTATATAATAGGCCTTTGTTTTTGCTATTTAGGTTTTATGTCTTAATTTAAAGTTTTTACCTAGTGGCAAGAGATGATGCATACTCTTTAAACATTATGTTACTTTTTTATACACAAATGATTGCAGTTGTCCGAAAATACAATTATGAAATACAAACACTCTTGAATAGATTAGATTAATTAACAAGATGAAAAGATAGAACACTTTTTCGAGACTTCGGCTTGTGTGTTTTTTTTTTAATAACTCAAAATCCGGTTTCTCATACCCAAAACATATAAAACGATACCCCACACTGTATTTTTAAAATTTTGACCCAAAAACTTTATTCCGACGCACTACGACTCTTTAACTGTAAAAATTGGTTTTCCCCTATCGAAAAATATATAAAACAATACCCCACACTGTATTTAAAAAATTTTCACGCAATATTTAAAACATTTTGATCCAAAAATGTGACCCCGATGCGCTGCGACGTTTTGACTCTCAAAATCGGTTTTCCCGTACCCAAAAACATATAAATCGTTACCCCATACCAAGGTTGGTATAGAGGAGGTTGGCCCACTCTCATAAGCGCTATGTACACGCTGCCGTAGCGGGCTGAGACCTCTTGCCCGGCGTGCGGCAATGTAGAACCCTTCTGATTCACTGAATAGTGTTTGTTTCATGCTGTCAAAATTAAATTTGTTTATATTTAAGAACCAATACCAGGACTTGCTTTATTATATTAATTATATAAAAAACTATATAATGCGAAACGTATACGTAAAATAAATACAGTATTTTATTGCAAAACACTTTTATAATTAATTTTGTTCGTGAATATTACAATACTGTGTCTAAGTACAATGATTGTATTCAAAGCAATGTACTAAGCAGCAATTAGAACTTTTACTGATTTTTCATTTCAATACTGATAAAATAATATAGTTTTACTTTGCAATTACGAATAAACACTTACTCTAAGCGAAATCAACGAATAATAAAGAAGTAATATTATTAGCCCTACATTTTAAAAGTAAACTACTGAGTAAATCCTAGCTTATATAAATTGATCATTATTATTTATCTTTTCTTCAAAATCCATTAAAAGTT
The DNA here is from genome assembly GCA_018207615.1 of Philaenus spumarius. NCBI lineage: Eukaryota > Metazoa > Arthropoda > Insecta > Hemiptera > Aphrophoridae > Philaenus > Philaenus spumarius. The sequence continues at coordinate 1,986,876 of JAGFPH010000003.1, forward strand.
GATATGCATATAATTAATTGCTTTGGTTCATGGGCGCCTATATGATTTTTTCTAAGGGGGGCAGACAGGGAAGTAAGGGATTAAGGGGTATCCTCCCCTCTGGTAAATCTACAGCTACCAAGCAAATTTTATCGAAACTATTACATTAGTTTACTCTATAAACGGTTTATGGGAGAAAGAAAACATAATAATACTTTTTTTAATTACTTTATTTGGATGGATCAGGGGACATTTAACTTTAAAAAATGCAATAGCAATGTCCTTATTCTGAAATAGACAAAACAAACTAAATATATACACTTTCACTGTACAAGATTTGTCACAGCTGTTTATAAGAAAAAATAAACTTTAAGGTATATAATTAATTAAGTATAGTAATTTGTGGTGCAGTAGTCCAGACAAAAATGTGTATGGGATGTATACAAATTTTTGTATTTACCAGTTTCAAGAGCAACATTTTAATTTTAAAAATCATCCATAATTTGCTTTTAAATTACTTTCTAAAGATGAAGTTGAAATTTACTTCGAAAATGGTGGAATAAAATAAAATCATACGTCATATATGTGTTTTTTCTGGACACTACACCACATTTACAACAAATTATTATCACCAACCAGGCATGAAGGAGAAACATTAATTATATTATATATCGATTAGGCTATGATTTTGACACTAATATTTATCCAAAAAAGCAAACTGTAAATTTCTTTTCTGCTTTCCAAACAAGTTAATCACTTTTTCCTCGAAACCAGGAGACTTTGCCCTTTTCCTGTTTACACTAAGAAGTCACAAGCTTGATAGACGGTCCTCGCTAAAAGAACTTCTCAGCCACATCTTCACTCTACGCAGTGTGCTGAAGGAACGCTCTACGGTGCAAGTAATTGTCGGTAGTTCTAATTTAGAACTAAATAACTCAACTTTTGCACATTTGAAAAAAAAAATTAAAAAATGTTTACTCCTTTTTTTGTAGGTCTAAAGTTTGATTTTTCCCTTACTGAACATTTTTTGTTTCCTGAGTTAATAACTTTTAAAATGTTACATCAATCGATATTTTGGTTGAATATATGAATTCTTTGGGCCTTTTTTTAAAAAAAAGCTATTGAACACTTTTGAATTTGGATATAAAATTACTATTTGGGGATATAGCGATTTTTTTAAAAAAAAGCTTCCAAAACAGCTAAAAATCTTGGCGAATTAACAAGACCGCTTCCAGGGTTAAGAACATGCCTTTAGTGAACACTTTATATGTTGAATCAAATTGCTCGAAACTCATTTTGAAAATTGGATTATACTTTTGCAGCCTTTTCAAAAAATATCTCTTAGGTTATCAAACTCCAAGTTGCTTGAAGCCATAGGCGTAACCAGGGGGAGGGGTGTTTGGGGGTTATAACCCCCCCATAGTAAAAAATATTTCGCACTTTGTTTACATTAAAATACGCTCTTAAGAGTAACTTGTTTTCAACTCCTATGCAAATCTCAAGCTACAATAAATTGTCAATATAATATTGCTAACATTATCTTTGGTCAAATTGGGCACTGGCACTTTATTTTATATAGATGCAGTGTAGTGTTTCAAAGTATAGTACCTAGAGGCAGCACACGGAGTTTTGTCCGCCACGGATTATTTGCCGTCGCCGTCATATCAAAAACAGTAGCACGAAATAGAATATTAGAGCATATATATTGGTTGGAAAAATAAACGATTGGTTTATTTACCGCTGACGGTAGCTTTGTAGCCGCTAGCTGCCACTACAATCGACGGATTTTCCACTGTCTCCGCCGAAACAGTGGCAAACGTGACCAAATGCACGCCAATTTCCCTTATTTTAGTATTTTTTTCGTAGAATACTATCCTTCAGCCGCGTGTAGAAACCGACTTTCTTAAATAATTGAAAAATGTTTCTTCTAGTTCCTCAAATCAGGAAACACAGTGTAGAATGCTACACAATCTTTTCTTCTTTTATTTATTAATTGAATGAACCCAAATATGTATATTTTTTGCTTCCTTTTCAATCGGCGACTGAATAACAATAAAGCGAGAGTTGCTCTCTTTTCATGTCAATAAAACATTAAAAGAAATAATATATTACATAACACACTTCGTGATTAATGAACTAGACACTTCAGTTTAATGAATCCCAATAAGAATTTTAGACAGCGCGGCGTCAGAAATTTTACTATGTGCACACTTTAAATTTTATGATTATAGAGGCAGCGCAGGGAAAGATTTGGCGGGGGATGAGTCATGGTTGCTTATCTAAATATTTCTAATATGAGCCTGAATCACAATTATTAAAAGTGGAAAAGTATACATACCTATATTATTTTAAAGTACTTTTGGGAATGTGTTATTTTGCATCTTAATTTTACCCCCCCCCCTGGTTGTTGTAACCCCCTCCATACGGTCGTCCTGGTTACGTCTATGCTTGAAGCTCTCTCTGAATTACATTCTATCTCTGTAGGGTTTTAACAAAAGGTAGGGTTGGTAAAAAAATACCAAAATTTTATCAAATTCGAAATGCCCGAAAACAGCGGTAAATTTGATTCTAGCTTTGCAGCCTTTTGAAAAAATACACTTGGTTATCAATCTCAAAAATGTTTAAAAATCGCTTTGGATTGTATTATATATCTATAGCCTTTTGAAAAAAAGATTCCCTAGTTTATCAAACTCAAAATGCTTGAAACAAGATTTAAATAAAATTTTAACATTTGTTTTTTTTTTAAATTTATTGTTGTATTGTTTTTTGGTGATATTTGTGTGTAAACTTTAAACTCAGTGTACCGATTATTAGTTTTTGTTTCAAATAGTTCATAAATAATGTTATATAGGGAGTAAAAAAATGGTTTCGGAATTTATTTATTGGAATTTAATTTATTACAAGCATAAATTTCTACTAAAATTAGACACACAAAAAATTATCACATGATTTCAATACTTCGGAATTTTAATGCGAGCCATAGTAATATTCAAAAGAAAAAACTTACATTTTTTAATCCATAATATTGAGGAAAATTGTACATTTTGTTTGCTTTTCATGAGTCAAGACATGGCGTAGAAGTGTATTTCTTTTTAAAAATGTTCATTTTGCCTCTTTCTGTTATTGTAATTAATATTAAAGCTTATGTTATATTAATGTAAACTTTAATTTGATATTGTTTTATTCTAGCATTTTTTGAAAGATGCAATTTCTGCTATAATTAGTCGCCGGAAAGGTTACCAGCTCAAACACGGCAAATTTATGTACGAACTAGGGACACCTACTCCCAATCCTTGGCTGCGAAATACTGTCAACTTGGTTGTGAATGATGAAGATAAGTAAGTAGTAAATATCATTCCAGTACAAATGTTTTAATTAAATATCAACTTAAAAATAAAAATTATATAAACACTTTAGATTTAATGTTCCATTAATAATGTTTTCCCTCTTTTATGGAGGGTGGATAAATACCAATAAATAATAATTGTTTTGCATTATTTAAAAAATAAAATCGTCAAAATTAAACCATAACGTATTCATGACAATTACAATATTATAATCTTTTCCACCCTGTTATCATTTAAAAATACAACCTTTATAGGTCTGTAGCTTATCAAAAAATATACCACTAAATTATGTTAATTCATTTTAATGTAGTAAATATTATTTTTTAACAACTATTTTATGGATAATCTTAGACAATACAAAAGTACAACCTCCCAAAAATTAGTCAAACAAATTTTTAGCTAAAGGAAATGGAATCTATAGTCTATAATGAAACACAAACTAATATACAAAAAATAATAACAAGTAATTAAAAAGAAAAATCGTATAATTCTCTCAAACAATTATTACAAATAGGCCTATCACTTAATTTACAATGCTATTATAACAACTAAAATATCAAATTGGTAAATTTATTTTAAAAAAATTTACATTTTTCTATTATTGTATGTAACAATTCAAAATATTAATAAACAAAATAAAGCAAATTAATCAATTCAGGAAAAATCAAGATTTAAAACTTTTCTTTTAAATTACGATCGAGAATGGATACCCACGACAGTTAGCGGTGATTAACAACTACCGGAATAAACTCAGTAAGGCGAGAGAAATAACGTCTAAATGAAAAAACCAAAATAGCCTATAAAAATAATGGATTTTATATATATATATATATATATATATATAAAGTTTTTAGTCTAAATAATATGATAAAGTAACGATAAATTAAGAAAATACAAAAACTTAATGTAAACCAGTCAAATTAACAGAAAACATCTGTGCTCGTCACGGCAAGAACTTGCTTACCGTCACGAACCCACCCAATATTGGTCTATGTAATCAGCTGCATTTTTACAAATTACAAATAACTATTTTTGGCAATAATAGACAATGAGTATAAAGAAAGTAATAAGGAGTTCATGTATTTTCTTTATTTTGTCCCAATAAAATTATACTTTATATATTCACTATTGTATTTTCATAAACATTTAACGAATTATAATTAAATATCAATAGATTTTATGTTTTTTTAACTTGCATATACATTTATAATCATCCAAAGAAGAAAGAAGAAATAGTGAAGAAAAATAAGTTTTCTCTTCAACAAATGAGGCCTAAAATTAGGGTTATTCTTGTAAAAACTTATAAACTGAAAACATTACATTTGAAGCGGTGAAATATTTTATTAAACAGAAAAACGATTATCTTTGAAGTATCATTAGGTAGATATTTAATGAATAACACGTGATTAAGTATAAACATTTGAAACTAAAGATCCAATACAAGTCAGGATCTGGAAGATAGTAAAATTTGGTGAGATCTTTTTATATTTTCTAAACTTATTTAAAATAATTTATCATTTGAATATGAACTCGTAATAGTCATAAACTTAGAATTTAATCAGAACAATTTTGATTTTATAAACTATTTCCTTCTATGTGTTTCATAACTTTTTGTGCGTGAACGATTATTTTTTGTTATGTTATAAACTTATATTCATTTTTGTTGAACAGTTCTTTACCAGATTTATTTTCTTTATGTTATTTTATATTTTTAATGTTCATTTTTGGTGTCCAAGTCACAATTATATAATATATTGAGTAATAAATTTTATTATCTTTATGGTTCCATCATGTGACTATGCGTTGTCTTGTTACAAAGACGCGTTTCGGAGCCGAAACTCCATCATCAGTATATCACTCCGTAGAGGTCGTCAAAACATTAAACTTTAACAAAAAACATAAAACACTACACACAAAAATAAATATGTACACATTAACTTTGATTTAACCAACTTTCATACGTGCACGCAGTTTCATGGTCCGCGAACTACTGGCATCACAGATTTCATGGAGGAGTTAAATGTCATTAAATATATCGCCCAGGCAAATGGTTATAGAATCCAAATCATCGACAAATTATTGGAAAAACATAGGAAGGCAAAAATAGCGAAAAAATGTTAACACTATACAGACTAGAGCGGATAAAAAGAAATTTGTTGCTGCCGATTACACTGAAATAATGCCCTCCATTTTAAAAAAATGCACTCCAAAAACATAATATCGTTGTAACACACCGAACCAATAATAACATACAAAAAATACTGCGTAAAAAAACAGGAAATACCACCAGAGAAGAAGTCAGGCATCTATAAAATAGCGTGTGACGATTGCGATTGTTTTTACATCGGACAGACAGGCAGACCTTTCATGGAGAGATACAAAGAACATTTGCTCAAAAATAGCCTGTATGCTAATAGATCTAGTTTCGCGCAACACATAATCGATAACAAACACTCTTATACAAATTTTGAATCTAACCTGACACCACTTCACATCAGTAAAAAAGGACCAATGATGAATGTCATCGAAGAATACGAAATATACAAAGCATTTAAACAATCGCCAAATGACATTCTCAATGACAAGTTATCGTTCCAATCAAACTCATTCGAGACAGCAATGAGATTTGAGTAACTGATAAGACCAAACCAATTAACTTGATAACCTTGGCCTTACTGTGATGCCAGTAGTTCGCGGACCATGAAACTGCGTGCACGTATGAAAGTTGGTTAAATCAAAGTTAATGTGTACATATTTATTTTTGTGTGTAGTGTTTTATGTTTTTTGTTAAAGTTTATTGTTTTGACGACCTCTACGGAATGAAATACTGATGATGGAGTTTCGTCTCCGAAACGCGTCTTTGTAACAAGACAACGCATAGTCACATGACGGAACCATAAAGGTAATAAAATTTATTATTCAATATATTATTTTATATTGTTTCTTTTTGGGAAAAGATGGCACTAATCTCTACCTGAGATTGAGATTTTTCGTTGCTTTACCAATCTTTAAACATTAAAGACATTTAATATTGTTATTCTAGTATAACACTGATAACTTTCTATAATAAATAATTTTGAGTTGTTATTTGTAACATTCTGATATAATATAACTGATTTTTTGGCCAAAAAGGGGGTTGTTTTTCAATATTTTTCAAAACATTTTTTCGTGCATCTATACAGGCCTAATTGACATGTCTGGTGCAAATTTGTTCGAAATCGATCGAATAGTTTTCTCTCTAGCTTTGTAATACATACAGATAGACATTTTGTAAAAAACACTTTTTTTGGACTCAGGCAGTCCCAAAACGGACATTAACTCTGGATAATAAATAATTTTGAGTTGTTATTTGTAATATTCTGTTTTTGTTATTTTCTTAGAGAATATTTAAATTAATAGTAAAAAGAGTTGAAATGTTGTATGCATTTTTTATTACAAAAAAAGGACTGGTCCAGAAAACTTCTACAACTAACTTATGGTAGAAGGAAATAATAATTCAAATAAAGTTGTATTAAGTTATTTATTTATTGAATATTGAAGTCGGTAACAAGTGATATTAAATTCTATATTTATATTTATATTGTTTTAAGTATAATTTGAAAGAAAGGTATGTGTACTATAAATTAACCTTAAATATACTTTAATATTATAAAGAGGTAAAATTGGTTTGTTTGTATGTATTGGGTAATCTCTGGTACTACTGAACTGAACCGATTGAAAAAATAGTTTTACTAATAAAAAGCTACACTATCCCTGACTAATATAGGCTATAATTAATTTTGCTAAAAACATTTTTTATTTAAATATTTGTAAATTTAGTCAGAAAAAATTCATAGGTTAGGCCTAGACTGATGAACCAACACATGTATTTACATTAATTACCATAACAATAAAATAACAGATACAACAGCTGTTTGCTCTAATATTTCCATTAACAGCTGATTTAAAACTTTGAAGCAATTATTTGTATTTCTAACTTTTAGGTTAGATTTTTATTAAAGTGTAAACCTGAGCCTTGCTGGTTCTTTTAACCTTTATTATAACTGTTGTTATAAAATATACAAAATAATTTGATTTGAACATTTAACATTATTTACCATCTTAGCTTTGGGGTTAGCCACGATGGCCGTGGTTGTTAAGGCATCAATGCTTTATCAATCGTCATGGCAACCATCAATGGAAAAGTTCCGGGTTCAATTCCCATTGACCCCGGATAATTTTTTAAATGGTTTTTTAACAGACATCGTCTTCATTAGCCTTAAGTGCAAAACAGCAAGACGTTAAAAAAAAAATATAGAGAAAATAAACGGTACCAGGAACTGGCACATACTTTCTCACAAACATATTTAAATTATTAAACAGATTCACTGTGACTTCATAATTGTAGGAGAGGTGATATTAAAGTAGGAGATTAACTAATAAATATTATTATTATTAGCTAGAGAGAAAACTATTCGATCAAATTTGCACCAAACACGTCAATTAGGCCTGTATATATGAATAAAAAAAGGTTTTGAACATTTTTGAAAAACAATCCCCTTTTCTGTCAAAAAACTCCCAAAAATCAGTTATTATTATTATTAGCTAAACGAGAATTTTTAGAAAGATGTGGTTTTTGGCATATGGTAGGGTGCATTAAGGGCTACAAATAAGCCAAATTTTAACAAAATCGTTACAACCGTTTTTTTATAAAAAAATAATGACTGATTTTTTGGGGGTTTTTTGGCTAAAAAGGGGGTTGTTTTTCAAAACTTTTTTTCGTGCATCTATACAGGCCTAATTGACATGTCTGGTGTAAATTTGTTCGAAATCGATCGAATAGTTTTCCCTCTAGCTTTGTATACATACAGACAGACATTTTGTAAAACCCACTTTTTTGGACTCAGAGGGTCCCAAAACGGATATTTCCACAAAAATCTCAACATCGATTTTTTTTTGCGATCACTATACTTTATCTATACTATAGTATAGTGAGAAAGTAAAATAACATGATTATGTATATATGGAAGGTTCTAACAGAGTTGGCGTGTGGAGCACACAGGGGTTTCCTATAATAATTTAATAATTAACTTTAAAGCTCCCTTTAGTTATATTCCTCATCAAATTGCAATGTTTCAACATAAATTAATAGCTACTTACAGTCTTTTTCATGTCCTTACTTGCTTTTCCTCTTAAAACTTTGATTTTAAATATTAACATGTTTTGATGTAATTTCTGGTCTCTCTTCTCCTGCCGACTGACCACACTCTGGCCTTTTCCCTAGACATGTATTCTGTTGATTCTGAGATTTTCTCAGAGAATCTATTTTGTGGAATATACAAAATAAATTCTTATTCTTTCTGCTTTCTAAAGCTAAAACCTGTATGAACATTCAGTGAAATGTATACCATAGCAGGACATTTCTGTATTAACTAGTGTAATTCCAAACATACCAATGGTTAGGGTATGTCTTAAATACAATAAACTGTGTTATTATAATATGCTAAAATTACTAAGTAAAGTTACAATTTAAAACTTGTATTTATTCAACAGGAGAATCAAACAAAATGAAAACAAGTTTATGTGAACACTTACAAGTTGTTTATTACTTTAAAAAAATCTAATTTTAATTGCAAACATTATATTTATTTAACAGATCTATGTTGGATGTGTCAGAATATGATGAAAACTATTTGGTACCATCATCACGACCACTTCCTGCAAAGTTACAACAAGACATTGCAATCAGATATGCCTGTAGCAATGTCGAACCTTCTAGCAATCGCTCCATTTCACCTTCATTTTGTTTGGAGGCATTCCAGGTTAGTTAAAATTGTTTGTGTGAAAACATTTTTACAGAGCCTTTACAGTTTAATCCAAATTAGATACATTTAAAACTTTTTTAACATATAAATACAGTGATGACATTAATTTTAAAAACATTATTTCTCCAACATCACCAAGAAAAGCGATGAAGAAAACCAGACGACATAAAAAATTTAAACAAAATATCCCTAAGAAGTTGAGGTTGGTAGGCAAACTGACACCTAAATTAAAAGGTTTATGCCCTCAATATTTTTAATGTCATGATTGGTTTTGTTTTACAGTATTGAAATTAATTGTGTGTAGGAACAACATATAGTAGAACCTCGGTTATACTCGGGCAAATAAAAAAAAAACTTTTGTCAAAATCAATTCTATTAACTTACAAATAAATGTAAGTGAAATGAATTGATTTCGATAAAGCCAAGATTATTTCACTCTTATAATTATGTAAATAACTTTTTACATATAACTTGGACATTTTTGTGTACAAAACAATATAATCTATAAGTGTAAGCCTTAATTTAATCATTATAAGTGGTTATTGACATTTTTTAAACGATCTGACAGTTGACGTAATCCAATTGCGCAGTTTAGTTGTCATTCTTCTGTGATTTGTTTACTGGTAATTTAACATTCATTTTTTGATTTTTTAATGTTCTTTATTGCACCTAAGTTTATATTTGAGTTATTTAATGATCTAGTTGTGAGTGTTAAACAATAATAGTAGTATTAAACAAATAAAAGAGCACTGTGGCGACAAAATGACACTGATTTAAATAAAAACCCCGAACCACAAAACAAGGAACAAAAACAATAACTAAACAACTAGAGTAGTGTTAAAACCCTCTGAGGATGATGACCATGTCATCGAAATGTACATAAGGATAATGTATTAAGCATAACTTACAATTTAGGAGTAGTGTTAAAACCCTCTGAGGATGATGACCATGTCAACGAAATGTACATAAGGGTAACGTATTAAACATAACTTACAATTTAGTTGTTTAGTTACTGTTTTTGTTCCTTGTTTTGTGGTTCGGGGTTTTTATTTAAATAAGTGTAATAATAATAATAATGAAATTTAGTGCTATTGGTAGGATGTTCGTGAACATACCTAGATTGTTTACCACGCCTTTTTAGTGAAGTTAAAGTTTGTATTTTAGTTTGTGTGTTTTCAAATTACATTTTAGTTATTTACTGATACAGTTTTTGGTTTTAATATTATTAATTATATTTTAATTTGTAATAATAAAAACACTCACTAATAAAATTAACTCACTTTTCTAAGAATGTTTAGTTAGGTTAGGCCTATGTTAATTTTTACTTTTTCATTTTGCGACATAAAACCAGATATTATTTTTTAATCAAATGACTTGAAATTTTGTTCACATATATAGAAAATAGTATAAGGATTCAATTTTTAATGTTTCCCACGGTAAACAAATTTCTAGTTTTTCATTCAAAAATATTACAATCACATTTTTTTTTTTAATTTTACAAAAACAAACACACAATTTATTTAATAAAAATGTTTTACAAAACATAATTGAAACATACAAATTAGTAGGTTTTATAGACAAATTAATTTGTGACATTTTGATACCACAAACATTAAAATAGCTTCAATACAAGGCAACTTATGATTTGTTTACCAAACCTCCACTGTAACACATTTTTTGATCTGGGATTTTTCAGCATATTTTCCAATAAACTGCATATGACATTTTTTTTGACCAACCATATTTTTGGCCTGGGACCCAAAGGTTTAATGGTTTTCTCAAGGCCTACCGTATTATCCGAGGTCTGTCTGGTTCCAATTACCTCAGATAATCGAGGTTCTACTGTAGATGGTTTGGACATGGTTCATTGTGTGTGTAATATCTAAGTGCCCAGTAGAAGTATGCCTAGTTTTTTTTTAAATTGTAGGATACTAAAAGATTAGCAATGTTATATCTGTTAGTATTATTCTTCCATGCTAACCTTTCTCAATTTCAGTGATTGGAAGTATAAGGTTCAAAAGCTTCCCACATACCCTAAAGTGTAGTCGTCACACAAAAAGCTTCCGATTTAGTGTGCTGATAATGAAACAGTGCGTAAACTTTCATTCCATGTTTTATCCAAACAAAGGCGGACAACCCCAGAATAATTTTATTTTAATGTACACTGAATCTAATCCAGTGCAAAGAAATATGCCTAAAACAGCATCAAAGAATCCAAAAACATTCCATACAAGATTTTTTGTTGGGAAAAATGAAACAAATAACATGATTATTATGTGCCAGAGTGCCTTCATAGGAATCCTTCAAATAACAAGGCTACGTGTTGAATTTGTTACTGAAAATGTCTAACGAAGTGGAAACATCCCTAAGAAACTAAGGGAGGCAATCATGTGTCCATGCAATTTAGTAAAATAGAGAATCAGTAATAAAGTTTATGCAGGGCCGGCGTTGCATATCTCGCGCCCATGGGCCCTGGGCTCAAAAACATTTGCTGCCACCCCTCTTCTTAAATCCTCGCCGCACATCTCTACTCACCAAAATCCTGCCTTTTGCCCTCCTCTAATACAGTCTTTCTTTTCCATAACAACTTCATGTGCACATTTATACTGGATACTTACTAGATGCCAATATTCAATTATTGGTATTAGGATAACAATAATTAATTCTCAATAATTATATATGTTTTTATTTATTATTATTCCTACACATCGTTTTGTTTATTATATTACTTCGTGTATTTTTTTCTCTTTTCTTCCGTAAACCTCTTGCGTCCGTCTATTTTTCAATTAAGAAATCGTAACACTAATAAAAACTGAATTACTTATTTTCACAAGTTTGCACTATGCACTACTAGAGAAATTACAACAGACAGATAGTAAATAACATTTTAAAACAATATTTTATAACTTACCACTATTTTAAACTTAAACAAACTCGGGGCGAAACAAAGCAAAACTCTGTAATTTTAACCTTTACATTACTGACTTGCACAAGCTTAACAGCTGACCCGCCCTGAGATGTAAACATGTTTCTGAGTGGTTCCCGAATAGAGTCATAGAATCACAAAGGTGTTGCTTTACCCCGTCGCATGCACTCTACACATGTACAGACAGTACACACTGCTACCTTCTACCGCCCTTCCTTGTAATGCAGAAGCTAATAGTAAAGCTAGCATTACATTACCTTAGAACAATATATTTCTCAGAGTTTATCCTAAAACTTTGGCTTAACCTGCTTTGTTGTTTTTACAATTAAAAATTTTTCCCAAAATTTGCCGCCATGGTCCCGGACTCATGTTGCCCATGCCTAAATCCGGCCCTGAGTTTATGTCTTCATGTTCACTACTGCCGCTGTTGTAAAAGTGGAAGGAAATATTTACTTTCTTGTTCTATATTGCAAACCTATACAAAATGTACTATGAGATTGTCGAGAAAAGTTTGAAAATGAAAGAAGGCTATTAGAGATGTTTGTTTAACCTTAAGTTCAACATTGGCTTTGGTAGCACATACAGTATTTGGACATGTGTTCGACATCGATTGAACTAAAGAAGAGAATAAAACTAGAAAAAGATCCTGAGAAGAAACTAGAATTATTTGTTTAAAATCATTTCATAAAAAACAAGCAAAGACATTTGAACGAGTATGATCTTTTGAGGGAAGAAGATCCCAAGGTAATGACTGTAAAAAAATGTACCCCTCCTAAAAATTTCCGATCAGGAAGTGTATTATAAATGACAGATATATCTTTACAATCTGACAGTAGTAAAGGCAGTTCTAAGTAAAAGCTATGCAAAGATAATTGCACTAGCTATTTATGGACTGTGAATCTTCACAAGTAAGGCCCAAGTGAAGTAGCATGTGTCTGCATCGCTTTTTGAAAAATATACTTATCACTGGTTAATAAAAGTTTGAAATAGTGAAAATAAGGACAAATTTTATAAAAAATCTTTATATATAAAAGGGGCATAAGTGTGTCAAAGGTGCAATATGGCTACCTGATACTCTAAATGAAGCCAAGCTTAAGATCTTTCCAGAAGGGGGAAGGAAAGTTGGTAAAAAATGGACTCTTGAACAAGCAAGACATAAAAAAGCCATATTCATAAAAAAAAGTGTTTTTGATATGTCAACAGCATCTCAAAAGTAATTGACATTGACTTGTATCGTCGTTGATGTGAAATAACCATAGAACATGTATATAGATAAATATATACAAAATTAACCACAAAATAAGTGAAGATTAAAACTTTCGTTTGGATTAAAACTTTTAGGCTAGGAAATTGCTAAACAAATTGAAGGGGCCAAGTTAGCAGTTTAAAAAAATAAGATTATCATTTGGATTGAATTGTGCTCCAGAAATATTTCACAAAGTAGTGTCTGAAAATTTAAAAAATTTTGAAAACCTAAAAGAAGTCAGTCATTTTAAGTTAATATATCTGTTAATTTTGGGTGAAACAGAAAAACTGTTAACAGAAAGAGTTAATGCAGTGTTAGATAAAGCTCAAATTAATGGATATAAATTAAATATTAACAAATGTAAATTCAATGTTAAAAAAATTTATTTTCTTCTGCATAAAATAAATTCTGATAGTATTTCTGTTAATGTAAACAAAATAAAAGCTATAATTGACGTTCCAATACATAAAGATAAAAAAACTTGCAATAATTTTAGGGATAGTTAATTATATTTCTAAATTCATAGACATTTTAAATTCCATTTGGCAGCCCACTTGTAATTACAAAGATATAAAAGATACATGCACGTGGTTAAATTCCACGTGGCATATAAAAGATACATGCAGCTACTGTCCCAGTTACTACATAGGCCAGACAGGATTTCCTTTCTGCACGAGATTTAAGGAGCACCTATCATAAAAAAAACTGATTGCCACAAACTCCAGATTTGGACAGCACCTTATAAACAATTGTCATTCATACTTGAGTCTCAATGACAACTTAGAAATCATGCATGTATGCAACAAAGGTCGAATTATGAACTCCATGGAAGAATTCAAAATCTATAAAGCTACGAAACACAACTCCACAATATTATTAAATGACCAACTCTCCTTCAAGTCAAACATCATGTACGACTCGTTAATCCGGACACAAAACCCATGAGCGTCTAACAATACTGATAAAAAATAGAAGTACAGAACCGGCCCCAGTGTCAACTTGCCGTTCGGAAATGCATTTTCTCGGAGTAAAGCGTGTCGGATCTTTCGCACAATTTAAATTAATAACAACCTCGGCATGGAGTGAAATATGTTTTGTTTAAGTATGTTCATGAATATATAATTGTGCTTTTTAATTTTCTTGATGGATAAATAACCCGAAACTGCAGTAGGGAAAAATATCTCAAATAAGGATTAGTACGTTTTACTAATAATATACTGAATTTGTAGACATTTTCCTGACATATCACAATTTCTTAGAGCATTTCTAAAAAAAAGAATAAATGTCTAAATGAAGTATTTAGCAAATTGAAAAAAGTTATCACATAATCTTCAGTATTAAGCTATTTTCATCAATCCAAGCCAATATTGTTGTCTGTAGATGCAAGTTCAACAGGATTATGTTTGTGTTTATTGCAGGGTAATAAACCTGTAAGTTACACTTGTAAAGCTTTAACAAAACTTCAAATTAACTATGTTTCAAAGAGCTCTTACGAATATAGTCTTTGGTTGTACAAGGTATCATCAAAACATTTTCTCAAAAAATTTTACAGTGAAACTAATTATAAACCTTTTTGCAGTATTAAAAATAATCAAGTACAGTTTGGTGTTCGGATAATCGATTTTTCGGATAACTTAACATTTCTGGAAAAAAGTCTAGTTCTTTGTTGAGTGTAGTGGGATGGGTGGGACGCAAAAAAAAAAAATGTTATTGCACTAGAAATAATACTTTGATTGAAGTTTATGTATAATACATAGGCCTTCTGTACTTATAAAGTAGGGATTGCACATACAGAACATACACTTTTTTTTGTTTACTGTCTTAGGTATGATAAAAACAGTACAAAATTAACCTAAAAGAAAAAGTCGAACATGTTTGCTTAAGTTTTGAGACTCGTCTCTTTGCTGCCAAGTCTCGTAGGCGTCGTTTCAAAGACAGCAGCTGCACAGCATGGCATTCGTCTTGCTGTTCCAACCATTTAATAGCAGTCTGTCGAAGCATTGGAAGGCTTCTGTCAGTTATCGTTGAATTCCCAACACCAAACTCTCGAGTTAAGCTTAATCCACTTGCACCTTTTTTTTAAAAAGTTCTATAATTTTAAGTTTGTCAGAAAGACGTTTACTTTTTGCCGACATCGCTAGAAGTTGCACAGCAAGGACAGTTAAAACAACACTGATGTCAGTGATACAAATGAGGTTAGGTGTACAGGTTAATGTGAAACGGATCGGGCTGATGCGCGCACTCGCGTAATGTTGCCGTGTAATGTCTTTCGGTTAACGACGTTTTGAATGACAGGCTTTCGGATAATCGGCGCTCTACTGTAGCTACAAGGAATGTTGTTACGTCTCCAACAGTATAAACTTAATGTAGTGTACAAACCTGGTAAAGAATTAGTTATTGCTAAAGCCGCGTTTATACTTGTAGGAGGAGAGAGCTATATAGTTGAGCTACAAATTCCTTAAAACTACATTCAAGTTCGGGCTACATAGCTCGGCTATATAGCAGATATCCACGGCTAGATAGCAGAAAACGAGCTATCCGTTGGTTGTTGGTAAAGATCAAAGAAAACATACAGCCCAGCTACATAACTCTGCTAGAAGTGCAATTTGTTTGTAGCAGAGCTATAAGTAGCTCCCCCCACCTTAACCTCCATTTGATTTCTTCCATCACAACCACGTGTGTTAACACTAAAATTAACAATTTCCGGATAATGTAGATATCAAAATTATAACCAATACACTCTAAATAGTTTACTACGTCCAAAATAAAAACTAAAGAGATTTGAAGAATTAAGGAAACTCAATCAAAGTTAAACATTTACAATAAAAATTAGGCCTAACGTCGCCAGAACCAAAATATCGTGCAAAGAAGTCCATTGTATAAAATATCTTCTATTAAAGAAAAAAACCTATTTAAACAAACAAGAATACATAAGGTTTCCAGCGAAATCAATCTTTTGAGCGAATGCATTATTTAGTATTTATAATAACGTAGACAAATCACTTAATCCAACAAAGTAAGTCAGACAATTCCACGTATTTGAACCGGTACCCGATACAAGAAGAATTATTCCCAATTTAATAATAGTAAATAAATAGTTCATAATAAATATTAATAATAATAAAAAATTTGTATTAAATATAAAAAAAGGGAAATTTAAATCAATGTAAGTTTAGAAAGTTAAAGCTAAGTGCTAATTTTAAGTAAAAGAATGACAACTTCAGTTCAGCTATTTGTAGTTGCTAGAAAAACGTTTACATTAGAATATAGTAGAGCAAAGTAACCGAGCTCAACTATATAGCTCTCCAGCTACAAGTGTAAATGTAGCTTAACACTTTGTCTAGACATTTTAACTTTAATGATGAGGTCTTTGATGAAATAGAATTGCAGGTTAATTTATTTATTGATAATTTACTGGTTTCACATGCTTACGTGGTCATTGTTTATTAAGGATATCAATAATGATGAAGAATTTAGTAAATTAAAAGATTATATTAATCATGGTTGGCCAAACTATAAAAGTGATATAAGCTATCAATTAAAATGCTATTTTGATTTCAAAGATGAATTCAATATTATAAAAAATGTAAAATTTAAAAGTTATGCAATTATTGTACCAAAATATTTAAGATCAAAAATGATGGAAATTGTTCATCAAGGTCATATGGGAATAAACAGATAGAGGGCTAGGTTAGGACATTACTGGCCTAAAATTTCTAACGATATTAAGAATTATATAGAATCTTATCAAACTTTTTGTAAATTTAAAAGAAATTGAAATAAAATGACTTCAAGCACAACCAGTACCAAAATTTCCATGGCTAAATGGGTTAATAGAGGTTTTTGAATGGAAAAATATTTTGCAGTAGATTATTATTCAAGTGGCTAGTATTTAAAATATAATATTTGAATATTATATACAGTAGAGCCGCGGTTATCCGAGCCCCAACTAATCGAGTTCTGGGTTAACCGAGGTAGACATTTTTTTTTTTTTTAAAGTGCAGTTTGCAGTAGACGAATGCATTAAAATAACCGCGCAAAGTTAAATCTGCATATAGCATCAAAATTGACTGTACTGTACTTATATTAGTCACGTAATGTTTCATAAAAAATGTTTTTGGTAAATAAAAAGCACAGTTTATAATCATTAATAAATACAGTACTGTAAAATACAGTAATTCCAATGCTTTTTGCTAATCATCAATAGGATTAGGATTTTTTACGTTTTAAGGTATTTTGACCCGATACAAGTACTGTTTATTCGGAGAATAAAAGATTTTTTAAATAAATAACATTCTTAATTTATTTATAAGTAGTGATCAATTATATAAGCAATCAAACAAATGCCTTGAATAAACAATAATATTAATCAGGTAGTCGGATACCACTTAGTAGCGTAGTAAGACTAGATAAACGTCTGTGATTATTGTGTACGCGATGGTGATGTCATCATTCCTTATCTTGCACTTGCTCCTGCTTCTATCCGACCTTCTATTGTGTCTAACTTCTACCCTACCCGGCTTTACCCCCTCCTCACACTTCTCCTTTAGTTTTTGTGAATACAGTAGTTTGATTCAAAATCAAGTAAGCCTTCGCTCTTAAAACGTTGCGTGTGTCATACTGCTTATCGTTTGTTTAGTTTTCAAGCGAGCGAGTTCCGTTAAACAGAAAACACTTATGAACTTGTTCAAAAAATATATTTTTACTTGAACATGTACTGTAGCCTATGTATGTCTTTTTATCATTTTTTTTATTTGAATTTTATTTTCATTTGGATGTTTTGTTAATCATCAATGCTATTTTGTTATTGCTTTTTCACTAAATGTCACGTTGTTCAATAAAACTCATACTCGCTGTGTTATGGTAATGTGCAGTGTAAACCAGTTAAAACCAGTATTTTAAAATTAGATACAGCGCACAAGCGAGTGAGTTCCGTTAAACAGAAAGCACTTATGGACTTCTTCAAGTAATCATTTTTTATCTGGAACATGTACTGTACAGCCTATGTATGTCTTTTTATCATTTTGTATTTTATTTTTATTTGGACTTTAGTTTTTCATTTGATAATACAGTAGATGCCTTTTTTCACATCCTTGACCATGTTTTTATTGATTTCACCAGTTCACCGTATGTTTCCCTCTCGATTTTTGACACAGTCCGTGTTATCCGAGGTACCCTCGGTCCACATTACCTTGGATAACCGCGGCTCTACTGTATATTATATTTAAATATGTAAATATAATATTTAATTTAAAAGTTTTTGTTTTTTTTTTTGTAAATGGAATACACATACAAGTTTATTCTGATGGGGTATCTTATTTTAAATTTGAAGAATTAACAAATTGCTGTAGGAATTGGGATTTTGAGCATCTGATTCCATTCAAGTCCTTATTTTCCTCTATCAAATGTCATGGCTGAGACTGCTATAAAACAATGCAGTCATTATTACACAAAATGGCTGATAAAGGAGAAGATATTCACCTTGCGGCGCTGTTACATTTTAGAATTACTAATAAAAATAATGTTGAATCACCTGCTAAACTTTTCATGCCAAGGAAATTGCTTAGTACTAGGAACGCATCGATTCTCGATACTATTGATATTTTAGCTTTGGTACCGGTATCGAGAATCGGTAGCCAAAACTTGGTACCGATACCGAGAGATACTCAGTTTATATCATTGTGTATTGTTGGTTGTAGGCTATAAATGTCACATTGCAGTTCGCTGAAAATTAATTTAATGTAATGCCCAACCCTGTTTTGGTTATGGGTTATGAATTTCATAGTTTCGTTAAGTTTGTTTAAGTGAATAATATATATTCTTTCTTAGTTCACTTTAGTGTTAGGTTAGCAATGGCTTTAGAAGTTTCAAAACATTTTAAAATCGATAGTGAAAATATCCAATAAACTAGATGTAAAATTAGCTCCAAGTTATGAGGTGGAGCAAGCAAAATTACATCAAACTTAAAACATATTGAAACTTACAGTAAAAGTAGGTTACAAGGAAATAAACCCAAACAAAATCCTAAAACACAGGTCCTGGAGCCAGAGGAAAATTTAGGTGCTGTCTCGAGTAGGGCTTATTACGAATGGGCTATCACTATTCATTACGAAGGGGCTACTCGTTTATCTCTAACTTTAAGTGAGAGGGTACAAAGATATATCATACATATAAAGATTGTTAAATTCTCTTCTTAATTAGTTTAATAGATAAATAGATATTTCAATAATATGTGATGGGATTACCCAAAACTGTAAGTAGGCCTAGGCCTAATTTCTATATATAACCTAAATATAGTAAGGACACTATGAAAGAACTTAACTTTTTATAGGCTAGTAAACAAATCAGTATTTAATAGTGATTATAGATCCAAATGTTCAAAATGTCAATACATACAATAATTTGGTTTTTAAAATAATACAAATGTTTTAGTTGATTTGCCTCAGGCAACTCTAATATCTACGAGGTGTGAAATTCTTGGGACTCAGACAAACTTGAAGTCATATTTGAATATTAATTTAATCATTAATTAAGTTTCATTAGAAACAGGCAAAGAATTATTAGTTGGATCTTATAAGTTCAAAATTTAAAATCAGTTAGTCTAATTAAAATAATTAAAATGTTTCTTTCAATAATTATGATAAATAAATGGCATAGTTCATAAAATAGTTCAAATCTTGATGGTACATAGAAAGATCTCACCAAAGTCCAAAAATGTTTTGATCCATGATTTCTTCCTTCAGGGTTGAAACCTCAACATTATTTCAAAATTCCTTAATATAGTGACACTTTCGATGGCTCTTGATATTTTATAATTTATGGCGATAGGGCAGGAACGCTTTTAATTTAACTGTTCATCCATACATTTAAATATATATATTTTTTAAACCATTACAGTTCCCTCCATCTTGAAAATCATTGTTGCTAGTTTTAGGGTTCACATCACTTTAACAAAACTTTTCAGCTGTTTTTTTTTATAATTATTTTATTATAATAATTATTATTTTTGATACACAACACAATTCTCCACTACAAACTTGATACCATTTATTTGTCTGCCAAAGAAGTGTTGAAATTTTTAGTATATGTATTTTATTAATTATATTATGAATTATTGCAACTGTTATTTTCTGAATACCATACAAAGTAATATTTACAGTCAAATAAGAGGCTTCTTATTAAATACTCAATTATGGTTGTGCTTGAGAGACATATGTATGGGATAACTGTTTAACATAAAAATATGATAAATTAATGTGAATAATGTTATGAAATCTTACAAGATACATTAACATATATATTTTATTCTGAAGATCTACTATATTACATTTGATTCTACACTGTTGAAAACTAAACTCAACCTTAGTGTAAATCATTTACTTTACACTACGGGCAAAACTGAGCTCAAATTTCTACTTCCCAAATATGAATTATTTTAAATATGTATATAACTCTCCCAATAGATTAACCCACAGAAACTGATTCTAATCCAGAATTTACATAAAACAATTATCCCTTTAATTTAATTTACAAACTGTGTCCTCACCTTTACTATGTCCTGGTGGCTCTGATAATTGGCTTCTCCTTGAGGCCCACGCCGGTGTCTATACCCCGAAGCCTCCGGTCTCCCAAGACCTCTCTTCCACCCAAGACCTCTCTTCCACCCAAGAACCTTTCCAAAAAGACCCCCCCTCCTTTCTAATGTGTTCTGTCTATTTAAAAACTATGTTCTCCCTCTCAGTTTTTCTTTGTATTAGTATGATGGCTTACTTATCAAAGCCATTCAGCAATTTTACATAAGTTCTACTTACACAACTACAACTACCTACTCTATATTACATAATTGTGCAACTCTGCCATTGTCAAGTTGTCAGCAACTCATTCTATTTCGTAACATCATCCAACCTCCCAAAACGTTGTCTAACGTTTGAATAGTTTTTGGGGCAGATAAATGTTTCATATACACTCATTTGCACACATATTTACACAAACACACACATTTACTAAACTCTATTCGACCTAAATTACCTATGCCTATCCCTTAAACGCTAAGTACAAAATCATATAAATAAATAGTTATACAAAATGAAGATTCAGGTCTGACAATCTTCTCCCTTCTATCTTGGTTATGTAGCTCTGAATACATCCACAGCATCAGTTGAGGCCCATCCATGCCATCCATGTCTCGTGTATTCTGGTCGCCCTGCGATGTACATCAAAGCTACTGTCTTCCAGATAGATGCTGAAGTGTCATGCACACCATGCCATATGCTCGCATTCGCTGCTCTATTGCTTTACCTGAGGAGACATTTTGTGAATATTTTAGTAAAATTCAAATTAAATATTCCTTCCCAAAAACTTATGACGTTAAATTAAATTTGGCGAGTATACCATTGAACTCAGTTGTTGTGAAACCCACATAAAATTAAACCTAATACAATTTATATTAATTTTGTTCATAAGATGTCCGTGAAAAAAAATCCAAAAAATTAGCAATGATATCTAATTTAAAATTACCTATTTATGTCCTACATAATCAAAACTTAAGAAAAACATAGCCTAAACAATATTTCAAACATTTCGTTATTTATAATGATCTCTATACAAAATAAATCAAATACTACAAATGAAGACTTGTAACTGAATAATAACCATTGATCTCTTTCTATTAATAAATATTACTATCAGCATGTTATGATATTCCATTGACCAACGAATTTAGCACAGCAAGCAATAGGCTATACTACATATCTCATTCATGCATCCTACAACTTGTAATACAATACACCTTTTTCCAATGTGTACTACTTATATTGCCTGTAAGCAGTTATTTCGCTGACCCAAAATTATTATGCTGTACTACAAAATTGTATTTAACTCCAATGCTAATATGTTCAACCTTGAACTTAAAACTGTTATTATTCTTTAGCCTAGTACTAATATTCCAAAGATCCTAACTGATACTCAAATTATCGTAGGCCACTAATCATCCACTTAAATAAACATCCTATGGAACAGAATCTATCATCACGTGTCTACAAAAATCTCTTAAAAAACTCATAAAAATCCACTAAAACGTGGCGCAGTCCGGAAATTACCCTCAATGTCATAATTATGACCTAACACTGACAAAACAGATCTCTAATTAGTATTTTCTACGGCCAGTTTCACAAAATCCACCAGCTTTCCACAATAATTAATTAGATTTATCTGTCAAGTACACACTAGCAAAAATAAAAACAAAAGAAAACACTAGCACTCAAATACCACCTATCTGCGAAACTAACACTGCTCAAGATAGCTTAAGTGAGTCAAATGTGAAACTAAAGAAACAAAAGATAATATATCCTACGCGAAAAACACATAAAATACTCTTAATCCATACAGATGAAATACACTGAAACTACACAAACCTGTCACGCCAACCTGTAATACAAAACACAAAATATCCTACTCAAAAGTACACTAAAAATATTAAATAAAATATTTACCATCAAAATCTCTCACACAAAAGAGTCTCAAAGAACTTAATCTGCCCCTTTTTTTATTTAACAACACAATATTCACACAATATAAAATAAAAACACTCAAAATGTATCTAATTTCAAAACATAAAATATGCTCAAACCAATATACTACTCATTATATTCGCGCAAACCAATACACCTAACACAAAATCAATACCTTCAAAGCAACATTTAATTCAAATAAAGGTCTCTAACCAAGCCCCTCTCACACAAAATACCATAAAAACAAACGCAACCTTCACTCTAAAAACTCCAAAATAAAAAACTCTGTACTGCAAAAAATGTATAATTTTAGGTAAATATCTAAAAATCGGCGCCTCCACCATTTATTACGAAGGGGCTTTTCGCTATTTATTACGAAGGGGCTACTCGCTTGGCTTTAACTTTAAGTGAGAGGGTACAAAGATATATCATACATATAAAGATATATAAACATAAATATTTTATTCTGAAGATCTACTATATCACATTTGATTCTACACTGTTGAAAACTAAAATCAATCTTAGTGTAAATCATTTACTTTACACTACGGGCAAAACTGAGCTCAAATTTCTACTTCCCAAATTTGAATTCTTTTAAATATATATATAACTCTCCCAATAGATTAACCCACAGAAACTGATTCTAATCCAGAATTTACATAAAACAATTACCCCTTTAATTTTATTCACAAACTGTGTCCTCACCTTTACTATGTCCTGGTGGCTCTGATAATCGGTTTTTCCTCGAGGCCCACGCCGCCGGTGTCTACACCCCGAAGCCTCCGGTCTCTCAAGACCTCTCTTCCACCCAAGAACCTTTCCAAAAAGACCCCCCCCCCCCTTTCTAATGTATTCTGTCTATTTAAACACTCTGTTCTCCCTCTCAGTTTTCCCTGTTTTTCTTTGTAGTATGATGGCTTACTTATCAAAGCCATTCAGCAATTTTACATGAGTTCTACGTACACAACTACAATTACCTACTCTATATTACATAATTGTGCAACTCTGCCATTGTCAAGTTGTCAGCAACTCATTCTATTTCGTAACAGGCTACTTAGCCTACTGGGACATTATAGCCTTATAGGTGTATTTTTATAGGTTATCCTGATCCAGAATTAAAATGATAATGACATGTAATATGTATGTATGTTAGTGATATGAATCACTGATAGAAGAGCTTAACATACAATTGAAGTGTTTTATAAAATTCTGAGATTGAATTTATTACAAATAATTTGTTAATTTCAGTTTTTTTAAAGTTGTTTTTATAGGTACTAGTGGACCCGGCAATGCTTCGCTATTGCTATTGCTTGATTTACCTAACCTAAAATTATATTCAGTTTTTGATCCAAATCAGTTGTTGATCAAAATCAGCTGTTGATCAAAATCAGCTGTTTTAAGCTTTTCATACGAACAGCTGTTTTTTGTGCCCCTGATAAAATCAAAAGAAATCTTTCTTCTTCTTCCTTAAGATTGACCTTCCATAAGATTAACATTGAAACTTTGAGGGCTACTGGGGCGTATCCCTGAGGACCGATGTAAATTATAATGGGATTCTGCTCATCTACAGGACACTACCTTTCTAACGGTATGCGCGAATTTCTCCTACAATGCACACAAGCTGAGAAAAAAGGACGACAAGTTTTGTGCTTGCCTATTAATATATAGATTAGAAATCAATTTTTTAAGTATCAGTATCGGTATTGAGAATAAAAAAATTTGGTGACCGCAATTCAAGACCACTGTAGAGTTTATGTAAAGATCAAGATGTTGTCTTTCAGAAAAAAACCCTAATTCTACTTGGTATGGCAGTAACATAATTCGAGAAACACAAGAACCTCGATCATATTTAGTTGTAGATATAGAAGGTAAATTTTATAGATGTAATCGATTACATATTAGTCCTGTTATTGATAGAATGTCGCTAACAAAATGTCCTTTCATGTCTCTTAAAATAATGCAATAAGCCCATTAAATCAGTCTAATAGAAGATTAAGAGAAAGTGATATGGATGTTAATTCAGGACATCATGTTAGTTCAGAAATTGAGTTTTTAAAGGTCTTGATAGTCAGGTAGTTTTTAAAGTCAGAAGTAGTTGTAGACTAAAAAAAGATTTATTTTGTTGTTTATTTATTTGATTTATTTCTTTATAAAAAAGAAAGGAAATTTCTATAACATAGATTTTAATTTGGTTAAAAAACAGTAGTAAACAATATTATATTATTACTATCAATTTTGTTAGTGCAATGTTTTATTTTAAATCTAAAATAGATTTATTTTAGATTTGTTTTTTTTTTTCAAAGGAGGAAATGTTATGTTATGAAAATACAGCATTGTTAAGTAAACATTATAGCAACAAGTTGTAAAATAACACAACTTATAATTTTATTTTAATATTTTTCGATTTAATTTTATGTTAAATATTATTTCCTTCTTTTAATAACAGAATAGGAAATACTTGTCTTGCCGGACTTATAAAAATTCACAACTTAACGACACAAATAATAATTAAGAAATAAAAGCTTTGCTTTGTTTAATTAACCGATAGTAAAAAATTGTTTTCTTAATACAATAACTGGTGGTATCATTCTTTCAGTTCATGATATATTTAACATGTGATATTCACCAATGTTCATGTTCAAGTTTCACAATAAAATTAATACAAATCACATAAATAGAAAATTACATAAATTGAAAATTATGTCATAAATGTTTTAAGTATAGTGAATAACATTTAATAGTTCACTTATTCTTACTATTATCAGCATATATTTGTAGAAACACAGAGAACTTAACCTCGGGAGGTTAGTGCCGACTTTTCCCAAATTAATATTACATCAAAAAAATAATAACAAAAGAAATATTGTAATAGATATTGAAAATAAAGATTAATCAATTAAACATGAAATAATTAGTGGTTTTGTCTTATTAGTGTGGTATAATTATTGTGAATGGAATTGTATAGGAAGCACAAAATTCAAAGTCTATTCACAAAGGTTATGATAGTCGTTATAATTATTGAGATAATTTTCGTTGAATCTTTTCTTTTTTAATTATCAGTTTGTAAGTGTTCACAGTTATAATAAGAACATAACTTAAGTCTATTAAAAGTTGGAAAGTTCTCACCAATATGTATGGTTGTTCTTCTTTACCATTTAACAAGAAATCAATAGATATTGCAGCTCATAAATGTTGGTCTACTTATTTATACTCTTCGGGATAATTTGAGATGGGAATTTCAGTTGTTAACTTGTTGATTTTGATTTTTAAAACTGCACTGACCAAATGGTGTACTTTTCATGTGTGTGGATTTAACATGAAGAATTCCAATTTTAGGCTACTCCAGCTCAATTCCGGAAACCTCCGATATCGCCAACTTGATCTCCTGGAATTTGTAATTTGTGAGTGTGTATATGTTATGGAGCAATAAAGAGGAATGAGCTTAAAATTTGTCTTTTTCTTCAGAATTAATTTTCTCTGAGAGTTAAAGTACTAAAGGATGTTTTACAAATATTATAAAATGAAATTTAAGAAATAAATCGAATAAAATACTTAAACAACTCCATATTACAGTAAACATTTCACAATCTAGTTTTTACATCTACAAATTTAGGAAACTTGATAATTTATAATTCATATTTAGTGCAAATACGTGGTCCAATCACAAGTCCTTCGTGGGCATGGCCGTAATAGAACAAAATGTCTTGCTTTGGTTCCATCGTAACTGTTATAGTCAGGGTTTTATATTTGTCCTGGCTCAACGGTACATATTCCAGACCTTCGCCAAAGACTTTTTATATAATTTTCCTATCGATTTCCGCTTTAACTTGGATGTAATTTGGGCAATAGATTCCGAACTTCTAACGTAAATATTTCATTACTAACTCCGAATCGGGTAAATTTTATAATTTTCCTGGATAGATAAACTAGTTTTACTTCATTTTGATGTAGGAAATAGGTATCAAAAAGGTTGGGAAGTATTTTTAAATTAAAAATTTTAGTATCAAATATTTTAGTTACTTGGCATTTCTTATGTTTTTTTGGTTAGGAGTTCAAATAGTTACCACTAGATGTCGCCTGTAGTTGAATGAGATTCCAGAAGTATTATCACTCTATTAATTATTTAATTAAATTCTTTATTTACTTTGCATTATACGTTATATTTTATATTTTGAATTGTTACAAAGTCTTGGTTACCATGCACAGAGCAGCAGCATTTATACAACCAACAACCTATGTAGTCGTGTATTATTATTAAAGTTGTTTTTAATCATAAAAAGGTGTATTTTATTAAAATTATTAATGAACTCGAACATAACAGCTTTGTAAAAGCTTAATGGGTTTCCTACATTTTGCATGGAGAGTAATACATATATATTAATTTTAGTAGGTGTTACGTTTGTACACCTTGTTATTATGATTGTTAGGAGTTTTGAATAAAACTAGTTTGTTAATTTGTAAAGCTTGGCCGCTGTAGGTCATGGAAACGAGTAGACATCTTGACTCTTACTTGATCGGAACGGAACAGGTTGCAAAGGCTTATGGGTATAGATAGGAACAGCCAATAGCGCTTTAATGCCATCTAAATCTTCCAATATCTTACAATTCCTCCCTTCTTATTTTTTTGTTTACATTTAAGACATAAACTAAAACTAATGTTTTAACAATACAAAATTATAATGACCTTCACATGACCTTACATTTTAAAATTTACCTTAAATTTACATGACCTTTGGTTTAGGCCTAACTTGTTTTAAATTAAACCTAATTACCATAGCACAATGAAAACATAATAATAATTACAGTAAATCAAATTAACAATTTTTCCTGTAACATTAAAAATAAAATAACTTGACATTTAACTACTTTGTCACATAACACTTGAAAACATTTTTTTAATTCATTCTAAAACATAATGATAAAATTAAGAAAATAACAAAATTATTGAAACTTTTTATTTGGTTTTCTTATACGTAAAGGATATCTTCTCTCTAAATGAGGTGAGATAGATGTTTTAGATAAGCTTGGTCTTTTAACTAGAGTGGAAGGTGATGGATTTAACATAACATCCTGTATCCCTTCTCTCTCTGTGTGTGTATTATGACCCATTTCCCTTTCATCCACATCAGGAACTGAGTGCTTTTCAATTTCCTGAGTTGGAGACTTAAATAATTTAGTTGGAGTCATATGTTTCCCAGGAATCGTCATTTCCCTTTGTGAAGTTACTATCACATCCTGCTCAGTTGACAGTTGTGGATCTATAAAAGAGTCCACAGCAATCATCTGATCGATGTGTCTTTTCCAAATAATACCTGAGTGTAATTGAACTAAATAAGTAACATTACTCAATTTTTTAATAATTTTACCCTCAATCCATTTTTTACTTTGAGATCTGTAATCTTTTACTAAAACAGGTTGGTTAGGAAACATATGTCTCGTCTTACTACCTCTAGCATTTTCAATTTGTTTTGCTTGGTTTTGTTGAATAATTTCTATTAATTTTGGACGTATTAAATCTAATCTAGTTTTAAGATATCTATTGAACATGAGTTTTGTAGGTGTTTCGTTGGTCGTTGCATGTATTGAATTTCTGTAATTAAATAAAAATCTACTTAAGGCAATGTCCAAATTAATATTTTCATGAAGTGCGCATTTAAGTTTAGTTTTAACCATTTTTACAGCATTCTCAGCCAAACCATTAGTAGAAGGATGGTAAGGTGGAATTAATGAATGTTTTATTCCGTTCATTAATAAAAATGTCTTGAATTCGTGTGACTTAAATGGTGGTCCATTATCGGAAACAATTAAATCTACTAAACCAAATCTAGCAAATAAATCTCTCAAATGAGAAATAGTAAATTTAGCAGCTGTAGAAGGTACTTCAAAAACTTCTATCCATTTTGTAAAAGCATCTTTGACAATTAAAAATAATTTAGACTTGTATAATGGTACAAAATACCATTACATAACCTCAGCATATTAAAACTCAAATTGTAAAATTTAAAAGGTACAAATTAAAGTATTTAGGCCTAGCCTCGAATGAAAGGTAAACAAACATAACAAACCTGTTCAGATGCCAATGTTAACATAACCTAATTTAGGCACATCTAAATCAAAAACGTATTAAACAAAGAACTACACCACACCAATAAACACACACTGGAGACTATTTATATGTATATTTAATATTTATTCAAAAAAAATAAACAAACACTACACCATTACAGTAATCCATGTAACAGAGAAACTGATGTTCAAATATATAAACAGTCACCAACTATGGACAAATACAAAGCAAGGCCTAGATTAAAATGAGTAACCGATCTATTATGTAACGATCTTATACTTCGAACACAAACAAAATTTACACTTTATTACCAAGATAGTAATGCAAAACATCCTGGAATTATTTGTAATGTATTAATGTTATTGTAAATAAAACTGTATCGAAATTAGTAAAAACTAACCAGATGTAAATAATAATTATGACCGATAGCATATAATCTCGAACCCAGAGTCAATTTATTATGTCGGTTTAGAAATAAATTCTCTTTTAAGTACATAAACAATGTTTGTACACCAAATGCACAAACAAGTTATAAAAATAATTAAAGTATCAAATATTATCAAATATATAAAAATCTACAACAGCAAAAGTGTAATACGGACTAGCATATAACCTCGAACCCAGAGGGATTTAGCAAGCTGGAATGCGCGGTCAGGAAAAACAGTTCAGTCTGCGCCGATCACACTAAGGAATGAAAAGGGAAGTTGCCGGAGGACATTTTGAATTTCCATAGGAGCGGAAAAGTGGATCCCGCGATGTTCAATTTGAAGAAGATAGCGTCGTTTGAGTCAGTCAGCGTCAGTTCGCTGTAAGCCTAAGTTGACAGTGTGTTTAGACCAACGAATATTAATAAAATTATTGGAAATAAGGAAGATTCAGTGCGAAATTAAATAAATAGTGTGAGCTTTATAATATCAGCTATCCATAACATTAAATTTAAAAGAGATAAAATAAAAAATTGACTGTATAAAAGTAACTTTTGTATTCAAATTGAAAGTGATAAATTCAGTGCCACTAACCAGAACTTGGTATATTCTGGACAGCTTATAATTCAACGTTTTAATACACTTCTAAATTATCTGGACATCTTTAAAAATTAAATCAAATTATTAATTGGAAATTTTGTTATAAATTATGTTAAATTCATTCTCTAATGCGTATAAGTAAAATAAAGATTGCTCATGCTGCACGAGTTGCCTGACCCCGAGATCATAAATCCTAAATATAACTTAATATAAACAAATCATCACTTTGTGTATTCATGATTGTATATGCAAATTTCTGAGAAAATTGATAAATAAAAAAAAAGTTAATCTTGTTGCTCTACGAAAACATATCTGTCTATTTTATTGTAATTTAGATCCAGTAGAATATGATAGAATAAATTTAATAAGGATTATTACATTTTGACGCCCAACTAGTGGGAAATTATTAAGAGAATAAATTATTATAAATTGGCTCCACAACGTGGACTTTAAGAAAATAAAATAAAGATAGAGATCATTATACTTGAAAGGACCAAAAAAATCAACGTGAATTCTAGACCAAGGTCTATCAGGATAATTCCATACATGTAACATACTTTTAGGTGGATTGTTTCTTTCTAATAAACAAGGCGTACAACTACCTGTAATGTGCTCTATATCTAAATCAATTAAAGGCCACCAGATATAAGATCTGGCTAACGCTTTCATCTTGACAGTTCCAAGATGACTAGAATGTAACTCTTTTAACATTGATTGTCTAACTTTTTCTGGGATAACTACACGATGTCCCCACATAAGTATACCTTGTTCTACAGTTAGTTCATTTTTTCTAACAAAATAAGGCGTTAAAGAGTTGTCTTTTTCATTAGGCCAACCATACAATACATGATTTATAATTCGTTTAAGAACAGAATCTTTTTCTGACTCATTTTTAATATCTTTAAAACTTAATGGTATTTCATCATCAATAATACATTGCAAATAAGTACCTGTAATACTTGTTTCATTTGAATTTACCATACCTTCATTTATTTCTAAAGGAAATCTAGACAAACCATCTGCATTTCCATGGTTATGTGATTTAATATAACAAATATCAAAACTATAGGAGGATAAAAACAATGCATACCTTTGCAGTCTGCTCGCTGCAAAAGCAGGCAATCCCTTTTTACTCCCAAAAATAGACAATAAAGGTTTATGATCTGTGCATAATACAAATTTTCTACCCCATAGGTATTGATTGAATTTTTTTACTCCACTAACCAAACTTAATCCTTCTTTATCAATCTGTGAATAAGCTAATTCGGCTTTGTTTAGAGTACGAGAACCAAAAGCTATAGGTCTCTCTGTACCATCTGTTTGAATTTGAGATAAAACATAACCTATACCATAGTGAGATGCATCACAAGCTAATTTAAGAGGTAAAGTTGGATTATAATGTGCTAATACCTCGGCTGATGCTAATTTAGCTTTAATTTCATTAAAAGATTTTACACAAGATTTATCAAATTTAAAATCGTTGTCCTTTTTTAATAAATTGTATAAAGGACTTAGGAGTGTAGACATATTTCGGATAAATTTACCATAGTAATTTACTAATCCAAGAAATCCTTTTAATTGAGATACATTTTTAGGTTGTGGTGCCTCTAGTATAGCTTTTGTTTTACTCTGTGTGGGTTTTAACCCGTCCTTACTGATTATAAAACCTAGATATTCTAAATTTTTACAAAAGAAATTACATTTCTGTTTTTCAACAGTTAACCCTTTTCCTTTTAAACGGATACAAACTTGCTTAATTCTATTTAAGTGTTCTTCTGTGTTTGATCCTGTAATTACAATATCATCTAAGAAAACTCCTACCCCTGGAATGTTTTGTAAAGTTTGTTCCATCATCCTTTGAAAAATGCCTGGACTGGAAGCAATTCCATATGTTATTCTATTATAAACAAATAACCCTTTATGTGTGCTTATAGTACAATATTTCTTTGATTTTTCATCCAAAGCAATTTGTTGATATGCCTGGCTTAAATCTAGCTTACTAAATGTTTCACCTTTCTGAAGGGTTGCAAAAATATCTATCAATTTCTAAATTTGGATTGACTGTTACTTTAAAGTCACCACATATACGCAATTTTCCATTACTTTTTATTACTGGCACTATAGGTGTACCCCAATCACTTGAATTTATTGGTGTTAAAATATTTTCCTTTTGTAATCGTTCAAGTTCAGCTTCCACTTTTTCTCTTAATGAAAACGGAATTGAACGAGGTTTACAATATTTAGGAATACTATTTGGTTTAAGTTTTAATTGAACAGGTTCACCTTTAAATTCTCCCAATTTATTGCTAAAAACTTCTGGAAATTCTTGAAATAATTTTGAAACTATTTTGGTTTTATCACTTTCTAAAATTTCTGTACTGCTATTTAAACTCAAATCAGGAATACTTATCTGTATATGTAAAGCTTTAATCCAGTCCCTACCTAACAAAGGATTAGCCCCATTTTTAATCACATATAATTCTAACTTTTTAGTAATATTTGCATGAGTCACATTTACAGTTAAAACTCCTAATGGAACTATTTTCTCATTAGTATAAGAATTCAATACTAATTTTGTTGGTTTTAATTCTAGTGTATTAAAAATACTCTCATAACAATTATCATTAATCACTGAAACTCCTGCTCCTGAATCAATTTCAAACTGCAAAATTTGATTCTCAACTGTTACATTGATTTTAATAGGATCAACTTTTTCTCTATAGTTGTCTATTTTAAATAAATTTGGTAAATCACAAATTGGATCATTATCATGTACATAATTGTGCTTATTCTTATTTGAGACACTTGTTTTGTATTGATTATTAGTGGCTCTGTTAATATTTGAATTAGGCCTGTACTTAGTATTGTAAAAATTTGCATTTGCCTTACCCTGTATTTTAGAACGACAAACACTTTCCAAATGACCTTTTTTCTTACAATAATTGCACGTATAATTTCTATAATAACACTTTTTTGTTTGATGCCCATTTTTTCCACAACACCAACACTTAACACTAACATTGGCTTCTCTCTCCTGTGATTTCACTTGATTAGGCCTATTCTCTGAAGTCGAATGATGTTTCCTTGTAGTCGAACGATGGAAATTAAGGTTAGGTCCACTGTTTCTTGTAGAATAGGTTAGAGTTGCCGCATTCTTCTCCGCCATTTCCAATGATGTGGCTATTTGGACTGCTGTATTGAATGTAAGAGCTGGTTCTGCCAAAAGACGTTGTTTAATTGAATCTTTGCAAAGACCACTGACTAGCCTATCTCTAAGGTAGTCTGAAAGATTTTCTTTAAAATCACAATGACTTGACATTTTTTTTAGGTTAGCTACATATTCAGAAACACTTTCATGATCTAGCTGGTTTCTAAGACTAAATTTATAACGTTCCGCAATGGTGGAAGGTTTTGGATACATGTGATTTTGTAAAATTGATACTAATTGCTCATACGTCTTGTTGGACGGCTTTTCTGGTGTACATAAGTCCCGTAATAAACTATAAGTTTTCACTCCCACAACCGTTAAAAGTGTACTAACTTTTTTCTCTTCCTTAATTTCGTTGCACTCTATATACAATTCAAAACGTTCTATGTATGTTTCCCATGACTCTTCGGTAGAATCAAAAGTTGACATTGACCCAATTAACGACATGTTTTTAATATTTGTACCACTAAATAAATTAGCAATAGATATTAGATAATTATCTGAGTCCATTTACTAACACTTGAACTTTATGCACTACGAATGTTTATCTATAACTTACTGTGTACGACGACATACCTCAGTACAGTTACAATAACGGCTCTATTCTGTAGGCTTCTTTAATGGCGTTGTAAACTGCATGTGACGACACACGAGTACCGCTCATTAAAACACTAAGCTTGCTGTAATAACTTTTCATTTCACACAACACTTTACCATTTCCTCGTCGCCAATTTGTTACGTTTGTACACCTTGTTATTATGATTGTTAGGAGTTTTGAATAAAACTAGTTTGTTAATTTGTAAAGCTTGGCCGCTGTAGGTCATGGAAACGAGTAGACATCTTGACTCTTACTTGATCGGAACGGAACATGTTGCAAAGGCTTATAGGTATAGATAGGAACAGCCAATAGCGCTTTAATGCCATCTAAATCTTCCAATATCTTACAGTAGGCCTATTTAGTTATGAAGTTATTTGTGTTTAGTAGGCTATTCCTTATCAAACCAATAATAATAATAATAATGTTTACAGTAAAAAGCTTTCTTACAGTAATGTTTCATATCAAATATATTTCCAATCACTGTTTGACTGAATTGATAGTTTAAAAGGTTTTAACATTAATTATAATGTTTTTTAACATAAATTATAATGTTAGTGAAATTTATCTTTTAGGTGAACAGAAGTGTAATTTTCTCCAATTCAGTATATTCTGTTAATATGGAAAGAATATTGGCTCAGATACATCATCCGAGTTGGGAGGATGTGGGTGAATGACAATTACTGGAACTAAGTGAAGAAAATACTTTAGTCATAAGTAAGGTGGCTAAAATTAATTGTAACAAAGGTAAATGAACAATATCAGTTGTATTGCCAGAAATATATTGTAGGTTTATCTACATCACAGTGCTATTTTTTGTTTGTTTTACCTGATGCTTTTAGGTTTAATGCTTACAATAAGCCAAATTAATGTTTAAAAGAAAAACCGGCTTATTTATTTGAAAAATTAAAGTTGGCAATGGAATCAAATGGCTAGAAGCACTTTATCGTGTTGTTTAAATTATCGTGTTGTATAAATAGTAGCCTAATTTATGAGAACTTGAGATGTTCAGCTTTTAACTTGATCTGCAACAATTTTTACAAAAGGAAAATGTCAGTGAAATAAACTATAAACATAAAATACTCTATCGTTTTGATTCATGAAACTCAACATTCATGGTACGTTGTGTGTACAATATAACATATTATACAATATATATACAGTAGAACTTAGATAATTCGAAGCTGAAGGGACCAATGTAAAAATTAAAATTATCAAAAAATTTGAATTATAAAAGTAAACTTGTTTTTCGATTTTTAGGTTCTCAAAATTATTGTAATCTATATAACAAAAATGAATTGCTGTTCCTTTTTAAGCGCATCACTTGAGAACGGCCGGACCAATTTGGTTATTTTTTGTTTTAAAATGTTCGTAATAGTACGAACTAGGATTTTATATAAAGAATAATTTGAAAAGTTTCCCAAAAAGGTTTCAAATTTGGAAAAACTAAACAGCCCTTTTTGTATGGACTCAAGACCATAGTGCACAAAAACAGCTGTTCGTATAAAAAGCTTAGCAACACATGTTTGTTTACATTCATTACCATAGCAACTTTTATCAGCATTTATAATCAGGTTATTGTTCTTCAAACTTCTTGGTATTATTATCTCTGTTCATTACCATAGAAACTTTACTTGGCATGTATAATGAGTTTATTATTATTCAAAACCAACAGTTTTTTAGGTTAGATTAACCAACTTCAAGCAAACAAAACAAGATCAACTAAAAATTCTTACTATAATTTTAATTCAAATCATTGATTGTTACACATTATATATAAAACAGCTGATTTGGATTAAAAACTGAACATAATTTTATGTTAAACTAGCCATACATGCTCCGATTTGTAGGACGACCGAGTTGGACTGCAAGTTGGATGCGTTTCACCACTCACCATCCAACTTACCATCCAACTTACGATCCAACTAACGTTTCCATTAATAATAATTCCATTACTAGCTGATTTTAAACTTTGAATCCATTATTTACTTTTGTAAATTTTAGGTTAGGATTTTATTAAAATGTAGACCTGAGCATTGCTGGTTCTTTTAAGCTTTATTAGGCCTATTTTAACTGATGTTATAATATAAAATAATTTAATTTTGGACATTTACGATCTTAGTTTTGAGGTTATTATTAATCCTACATCTTTATTATAAAGAAAATATAACATAATTATGTGTATAGAAAGTTCCAACAGGGTTGGAGTGCGGAGCACGCTGGGTTATCCCTAGTAATAAATAAAAAATATACACATTGATTTACTATAATTCAGATAGTTCTCAAATTTTCAACTCCAAGACAAGAAATCATTCCAATTCAGTCTTCTTTCCTTGTACATAGTGGTAGTTGTATAAAAATGTACAGCAATTACTATATGCAAATGATTAGACTAAGCAATTCCCTATATTTTGTCAGTATACTTACAATCACTTATATTTTTAAATATACTAGACAACCGTCTATATTTTTTACCATATAGAAAACAATCTTTATATATTTTCAGTATAGTAGACAATCGCCTACATTTTTCAATAGTAAACAACCGCCAATATATTTTCAGTTTAGCAAACAATCACCTGCACTTTTCATTATACTAAACAATCCCCTATATTATGTCAGTATACTTTCAATCGCCTATATTTTTTTCAGTATAGAAAACAATCCCTATATATTTTCAGTATAGCAGACAATCGCCTACATTTTTCAATAGTAGACAACCACCAATATTTTTTTAGTTTAGTAAACAATCACCTGCATTTTTCATTACACTAAACAATACCCTATATTTTGTCAGTATACTTTCAATCACCTAAATTTTTCAGTATACTAAACAATCACCTATATTTTTAAATATAGTAGACAACTGCCTATTTTTTTTTAGTGTAGTAAACTTTCACCTATATTTTTCAATAGGTTAAGAAATTATTTTTGAAATATTGTGACGCGAAGATGCTCACAAACATGTCAGTTTGCATAAATTGCATCACTTGTGTTCACAAACACCTATTCTCCTGGTACAATTCAATAAATTCCCAAAACCCTTTATTATCCATTATTATAGAAGTAAAAATGTACAAAGTATATGGGAAAAGGGAAGATCAAACAACAACCAGAAGAAAGTTGAAAATGACAATCGGACGATCACCCCACTCACAGTCCGACTCTGTCGGAAGTTGGAAGTCGGATCATCTTGTAGTCTGATCTGGGACTCCGATTTATCCGATCATCCAACTCGTCGTCCAAGCCCATTCACGCTCCTACATTGGATCCTACATCGGACATCGGACATTGAATCGGACTATAAATCGGACCGTGTATGGCTAGCTTTAGGTCTACAATGAACCAAAACACGTTTACTTGCAACCAATTGGGCTAATTTAAAATCAGGGTTTTTACAATTCTTCACACTATCAGTTTTTTTAGATTAGGTAAAAGCAAACAAAAGGTTTACTGTATTATCTATAAAGGTTTACAAACTATAAATCTAAATTTGTGTAGTATATTCTTAAGTGTATATTCGATTACTTAAGTCAGTGTAATGAAATGGAATAATTACCCTTTAAATTAAATCAAGCATTAGCGAAGCATTGCTGGGTCCACTAGTCTATATAATAAAAATGAATTGCTGTTCCTTTGTAAGCGCATCACTTGAGAACGGCTGGACCAATATGGCTATTTTTTCTTTTAAAATGTTCGTAATAGTCCGAACTAGGTTTTTATATAAAGAAAAATTTGAAAAGTTTCCCGAAAAAGTTTCAAATTTGGAAGAAACTAAGCAGCCTCTTTTGTATGGACTCAAGACCATAGTGCACAAAAACAGCTGTTCTTATAAAAAGCTTAGCAACACATGTTTGTTTACATTAATTAATTACTATAGCAACTTTACTTAGCATTTATAATCAGTTTATTATTCTTCAAAACCAACAGCTTTTTAAATTTAGAATCAGGTTTTTTACAATTCTTCATAATTATCAGTTTTTTAGATTAGGTAAAAGCAAGCAAAAGGTTTACTGTATTATCTAAAAAGGTTTACACAATCTAAAAACCATAAATCTAAATTTGTGTAGTAGCCTATATTCTTAAGTGGCATAAAAACCATTTTGCATTTCGATCACTTAAGTCAATGTAATAAAATGGAATATCTACCCTTTAAAATCTTTAAATTAAATCAAGCAATAGCGAAGCATTGCTGGGTCCACTAGTAAAAAATATTTATGAATATCTATACACTAAATTAAAGTTAAACAAAGTATTGTGAAATGTCCGATTGCCTTGTAGAATTAATTCTTTTTATGTTTGCAAAATCCTCAAGTACGTTAAGAGAATGAAAAACAGCTTCACTTCAATGTACCGCCGAAATTCACGCAATTGCTGAAGAGCCTCAGACGTTGTAGGGATTAGGGAATCTTCAGCTTCAACTTCTTCTAAATCCGACAATTTGGCACATTTTTTGTTTTTGTTGTTCACTTGGATGCTGGTCAGATTTTGTAATGAATACAGTTTTTTTAAACAATTTGCTATTGTTGTGACCATGCATTGTGACACATTCTTGCTGCTTGAAGGATATCGATCTTTAAATTTTTGTTTTCCAATGAATCTGTCAAGAGCGATTATACAATAAGTCGCAGTTAAAAATGCTTAACATTTTTTACAATGCCCTGATCCATATGCTGTACAACTAAAGTCATGTTCAGGGGGAAAAAATAACCTTAACGTTATGCAAAAGTGGGATACAGCTATGCGCAGTACAAGTGTCAATAATCAAGATGATTGTTCTGTTATGTTTACAAAATGTTTTGTCAAGATTTAACAACAGACAGAGATACAGTATCGGTACCTAGAGAATTCTCGGATGGCAAAATTCTTGGAAGACAGTACCGTGTCTAGAATTACAATACATATATAAACAATAGCAGCTAGGCTATGTCCTTGGGGGGCCCCCATCTACCTGACAGTGACCTATTTATTCAACGAGCCCTTCCACACCACAAGATTTTATTTTTAGTGATGATAAAAAAACTTTGAATTGGCTTAGAAGTTGACTTCGAATTATCCATAAAGTTTTTACATTGATACCATATAAAGTTCAAGGAACCGAACCTTTGAATTAACGGTAATTTCGAATTAAAAACATTTGAATTATCCACGTTTTACTGAACAATATATACCTTCTTCGTCCGTGTAAAAAATACTTGTGCATTTTTTCTAAAATAGAAGATTATTACGCCATCTAACCTGATTTTTTTTTAGGAAATTTAAGTAGTGGTAATAACCTATATATGTTTACAAACTTGAAACATACTGTGATATAAATGTTAGTATAAATGCTTAGATTC
The DNA here is from genome assembly GCA_018207615.1 of Philaenus spumarius. Classification (NCBI taxonomy): domain Eukaryota; kingdom Metazoa; phylum Arthropoda; class Insecta; order Hemiptera; family Aphrophoridae; genus Philaenus; species Philaenus spumarius. Next base: position 2,025,921 of record JAGFPH010000003.1, read on the forward strand.
AAGTTTTTATAGTAATTTTAGAATGAAATTGTAGGTTAGAGGAAGTACGCTGCAATTTAGCCGTTCTTTAATACAAAATTACAAAAATTTTAAATACAAATCCAACAGTATCCTTAAAAGAACGTCAGAAGTCTGTACAATATAGTATAGTACCCAATATTGTTATTAAAATATATACAGTCGAACTTGGTTTTAACGGCCGCGGCTAATGCGTCAACTCGGACATAGCATCATTTTTGTTTACTTCTGGTGAAATCGCTATCTTTTACATTATTATAAACCCCTGTTTTAGCGCCAATAAATATTTTAACTACTCGGTTGTAACGTCTTAAATCTACAAAATATTTTACTTTAAATTCATTAATCATTTTAAAATTATAATGTTTTGTAAATATATCATTCTGTAGTAAACGTTACCTATTAAGATGCGATGCCACTGAACAAATAAATGTACAGTCAGTTGTGTGTAACTAAATCCATGATCTTGCTGAGAAAGTGTTAGGACAAGACAAAACTGCGGGATAAACCACTCAAAATAAATAAATACTTAGTTGTTATTGCTTCTCAGGCATATGCTTGTGATATGTAGTGGAAATAGCGTGCTTTGGCAATGTCGGTGTGAATTATTCCTTACGAGGGATGGGAGAGTTAGCAGTGTTGCTATAGTGGAACCCCTTCAAACTTACATAGCTCTAAATTGCTTCAATTGAGAAGTGAACCATTTTAATTTTAGTCTCTTAGAAAAAACAATTTTCACTTCCTTAATTCTACAGTGTTCTTTAAATGAACCCTTCAAAACAGAAACAAAATAATCAAAAGCATTGTCAATGCTAAGAAATAGAAATAGTTTAGACCAGTCAATTTGAGCTAAATCATTTTTAAAACTATCAATAGAAGAAGGGGTCAGCGTTCTTATATTTTTATGTATTATACATCCACTATTGTTTTTCATGCTCAACTTTCTAAAACCAGACAACACCCCAGAATGATCGGACAATCCACATTTTCTTTACTAACATTAGTTACTATATTGTCCAAGCAAGCATCACCCCTGGTGTTTTCTTCATTCAACCAATATAAATTATGTGATCGTAATAGATCTTTCAAAGACTCAGTACTAGGACATCTTCTATTAAAATTCACATTAATATCAGATGAAATTACTAATTTGCAATGCTTATATTTTCTACTAAAAATATTTATAAGTTCATCAAACAGTAGCAAAAACCTGCTTAAATCAGAATCAGGAGTTTGATTAACAGTTGCAACAATTAAATAAATGTGAGACAAAAATATAGCAGTGGCTTCAAAAACACAAGGCACACAAATTTTAGTGACATCAATTATTGTGAATTTAACTCCTTGCTTTGTCAAAATACAACAACCACCCCTGATTAATGGGAGTTCTCTGCAGTATATGCTGGCCATAACATAGCCTTTAGGAACATACAAGGAAGACTCCTGCGGGCTGAGCCAGTGCTCATTAAGTGATACAACACTATAACCAAAACTATCTAGCCATATGTCTAACAAACCTATCTTATTCCTAATAGATTGAATGTTCAAGTGAATCAAGTAACTTAACAACTATTTTTCCAGAAAATAGGATTATTTTGATAGGGTAGAGTGGTAGAGTGGCTGACAGGCAGCTGGTACCGGGTGAAGTTATGCGCGATAGAATGCTAAATAAGAAAAGATGCTCAAAGGATATGGTTATAAATGGGAAAGGGAAGAAACTGATAGATATGTGGGAAAATATGGATTTAATTTTATTAAATGATAGGACACAGGGGGATAAGAATGGAGAATTTACGTATATAGGGGGGACTGGAGCCTCAGTAATAGATTTTTGTATTGTTTCAACGGAGGCACTAGAATTTGTAAATAATTTTTCAGTGTTAATTAAGCATTATTCAGACCATATGCCAATTGAATTGATTTTGGATGTGGGTGAGAATATTAACAGAGGGGAGATATTGCCTCTTCTTCCAAAATTGAAATGGGCGAAAAATTATGACATCTCATTTAAAAAGAAATTACGTGAAATATGTAAATGTAAAAATGGTTCATTTGGTAATGTAAATACGGAATGCCAAACATTACGTGATATGATTTGCAAGGCAGCATCGTATGGGCTGACACGGGGGGTAACTAGAAAGTTAGAGCGGAGGCAGCCGTGGTTTGACAATGAATGTATGAAAGTAAGGGCAAGGGTATTAAAAATACTTAATTTGTTTAGGCGTAGTAATGTGGAGTTTGTAAAAAAAGATTATATCGAAGCTAATAAACAATATAAGAAATTATGTAAAGAAAAACAAGTGTATTATGCAAAAGAACTAATGAATAGTTTTAATAGTGTGAAAGATTCAAAGGAGTTTTGGAAATTAGTTAATAAATTTAAACATAAGGTTTTTAGGTGTGCAGGAAATATTGGGGCAGGAGACTGGGTTAAATATTTTCAAGAGCTGCTTACTACAAAGGGGGATACCGGTCCGACAGCTTTTGCAATGCCATTTGTGGAAAATGAAGATTTGGATAAAAAAATTACTATGAATAAACTTCATGAAGTTTTAAAGAAAGCAAAAAAAAAATAATAATGCCCCTGGTTTGGATAGGATTCCTTTTGAATTTTATAAACAAGCACCGAAAGAGTTTCTCGAATTGTTGTTAAAACTTTTTAATTATATATTAGATTATGAAATTGTGCCTTACTCATTTAAAAAGTCTATTATGTTTCCACTACACAAGAAGGGTTCAACAGAAATTGTTAATAATTACAGAGGAATATCATTTATAGATGCTGTGTCAAAAATTTTACTGGGATACTATTACATAGGTTGGAAGATTGGGTGGAGAATAATAACATCCTGATCGAATATCAAGCTGGTTTTCGTAGAGGGTATTCAGCGGTCGATAATATATTCAATTTATATAATATTGTGAAGCTTAAGAGTAGGAAAGGAGGGAAAAAAGTGTACTGCTTTTTCGTGGATTTTCAAGCAGCATTTGATCGGGTGGGTAGAGTGGAATTATTTTACAAATTATACAACTTGGGAATATCCTCAAAATTTGTGAGTTTATTAAAAAATATATATGAGGGTGCCGCATCACAGGTGTGGTTCAATGATGGGCTAACGGATGAATTTGCAACCACTTTAGGTGTTAGACAGGGCTGCCTTCTTTCTCCGTTGTTGTTTGCTTTGTTCGTAAATGATATTCACGATGAGGTTGACGGAGGTTTGGGGTAGGGGATTTAAATGTTAGGGTACTTTTGTATGCTGATCATTTAGTATTATTGGCCTCTGAGCCCAAAATATTGCAAAAATTGATTGATAGGTTTAAAACTTATTGTGAAAGGTGGAATTTATTGGTAAATTTGGAAAAGTCAAAGATAATGGTATTTAGGCAGGGTGGTCGTTTGAGCACAAATGAAAAATGGAAATTTGGTGATGTAATAATAGAAATAGTAAACCAGTACAAGTACCTTGGACTTACATTCACACCACAATTATCACTCAATTCACATCTTACAGAGAGAATTACGGTAGCAAAATATGCATTAAATTCTTCATGGAGGAATTTTATGGTTAAAGATAGTATTCCAATCTCAACAAAACAGGCGGTTTTTGATGCAGCATGTAAATCAATAGTCACATATGGGTCACAAGTTTGGGGTTATAGACAAAATCCTATTATAGATAATTTTCAACGCTTTTTTTAAAAGAGAATGTTTGGCCTACCAAATAATACCCCTAATAGTGTATTATATTTAGAGACAAAGGCAGAATCTTTGAATTTAGAAACTTTAAAAATAAATTTTAAATATATAATTAGGTGCCTTAGCATGACAGACAATAGATTACCAAAACAACTAGTTAGGCAGGTCATTAAAAGGAATATTTTGTGGGCTAGGTTCTGGTTGGAAATAGGGGATAAAATGCACTACGATTTAGATTTTTTAAAGATAAAAAAAATGGAGAGGGAAATAAAATATTGAATGAATTATTGGCAAAATTGGAAGAAGAAGCGATGAATTCATGGACCGAGCGGATTTTAAGTTCTGAGGGGTATGATGTATACAATAAACTTGAATATAATCTTGGGGAGGCAGCTTATGTTAATGACAAATACACTCGAGAATTTATTAGTTTAATATTCAGAGCAAGGAGTGCCACGCTGCCTCTAAACGCTAGACCAGGCAGGAATGGAATTGAAAGGATGTGCTCTTTATGCAATTCCCGGGAGGAGGAAATCATGATACATTTTATAGGAGAATGTTTAATATTAGGTAGTATTCGAGAAAAATATTTTAAATGTAAAGTAATTGATGGTGACAGATTGATAAGGATATTGAATGGGGAAAACTGGTTTAATTTAGTAAATTTCTTGAGAAGTGCGCTCAAGTATAGGAAGGCATTTATTGACGAGTTTAATTATTAGAACTTCCTCTTTGTTCGGGGTAATAAATCCAACCTGGCAGACGACCTACTGGTCATGCTGTAAGTGTGTAACTTTATTTTGGTATGAGTTATTATTTTGGTTAGTTGTGTTGTATTTCTTTTGATTCAATGTTTTGTCTTGTATGTAGTGCAATAAACACACTTTATTATTATTATTATACTTGTAGATTTATCTAAAACTTTCGACACTATTTCCCATAAATTACTTTTACAAAAACTTTGTTCTTATGGAGTTAGAGACATTGAATTAAATTTTTTTCAGTCTTATCTTAGTGATAGACAGCAAATAGTTGTTCAAGACCAAGATAAGTCTGATTTTAAAACTGTAAAAATTGGGGTACCACAGGGATCAATTCTGGGTCCTTTCCTCTTTATTGTGGCTGTGAATGACTTTTCAATTAATATGCCTTTTAAGTCTATTTTGTATGCAGATGACACCACTTTTTTAAACAGCGGTAATAGTATTGAAGTTTTAAAATTAGAGCTGGCTAAATCATTGGAAAAAGCTTTGCATTGGTTCCAAGCAAACTCTCTTGTTGTCAACAACACTAAAACTGAAAAATTGGTCTTTTCAGTAAAATTCAGTCTAGAAGTGCAGATCTCATTCCAGAAGACTCTTGTATATGAAATCATACGACCTACAAAGGAAACAGAAACCACAAGAAAAGTTACTGAAAGACCAACCATCGCAATTTCTTACTCAATAGTTTCAGTGTCTCGCCCAAGATCTTTCTTGTCACCTATTCAGTTCGACACAGTAGTGTTCCTCCACAGAAGATTCGGTTCCAAACTACTTATAGATTTACTGGCGAATATGGGGTTCTGCGTTTCTTACAGTGAAGTGTTGAAATTTGAAAAATCAATTACTTGTAAGGAACAATTGAACATAAACCAAAGATATGTGCAGTTTGTCTTCGACAATGCCGATTACAATGTACACACTGTATGGGTCATTGGTATGGGCCAAAGAAGGGGGGTTATGTGATGTACACCCCCTCAAATTAGGGCTTGGTGGTGGTTGTAATTTCCTAATGGTTTTAGTTCCAAAATACTTTTGAAAATGTGCTATTTTACAATTATTTTATAAGCTCAATCACTTTTGGAAAATTTATGGTGAATTATTTAAAAGTTACCCCCTTTATATCTCCAAAACTATTGATCACAGCAAAAAAAGTATAGAAATACGAGTCTGCTGAACTGTATTTTCAAAACATTACCCCTAATGTTAAATATACGGTAAATCGCAGAGAAATTGTCAATTTAAACACGTTTTCACCACAGCTGGAGAAATACCTTACTTTTCCCCCCCCCCCCCCCCTATATCTCCAAAACTATTGATCTCAGCAAAAAAAAGTACAGAACCATTTTTATAGAGAATTTAATTTACTTTAAAAAGTTATAGAACAAACTAAGCTCTAAAGTGAAGGGGTTACAAAATATTTACAAAAAACCTATAAAACACACATTTTTTACCCCTTCCCCCCTTCGCACCCCCAAACCCGACGCTATATCGGTGGAGACTTTTTACCACATTTAGAGCAAATGGTAATGAACAACTTCCAACAATCAGACCTTTGTTTTTTTGGATTCTCCAGTTTGGGTCTAATTTGACTGTACTATTAAGGAACATTATGTAAAAAAAATTCATTTAATTGATTCATAGAGGTTCTTCTTTGACATTATTATGTTGACACTGTCTATTGCCATATAAAAATGTGCCTAACGACAGTAAAAAATTGAATTTTGAAGCACTAAAAAACAACCACTTGCAAGTAAAATTATTGTTGATAGATTCAAACTACTGTAGTGATACATACAGAGGAATGGTGACGGAACACAGTTTTGAATTCATTACAGTTTGTTTCCAATTTGATGACAAGCGAACAAGGGAAGAAAGAAACCAAATTAGTAACCATCAGTGAAATTTGGGAGTTATTTGTATTATAATATTACTTTAAATTTTGTTCTAATTTACTTTTCAGTCAAGCTCCATAGTTGAGAGCAAAATTATAATAAGATAATTTAAATGTTTACAAATTGTTATTGACTTCTTTATTATTCAGAATAAAACATTTATAATTACAACTTGTATAATATTTAGAAGCACAATTAACTAAACAACAATAAAACAATCTAATCTCTCATTCCCCGGGGTATCTGGGTCTGGCTTTTTATAGTATGCAGATATATATTTAACCACCAAACTTAACTATGCTAATGGGTCTATTCTAAATTTGTCTAAATGTTTAATTAATTTAATATTTATGAAATATAAATTTTAAAATTTCACAGTTTCATACACAAATACTTATATAATTTTTTTTACTGCAAACAGTTCTCCTACAAACGTTATTAAAATATCAGGTGGATACTATCTGTACTTGTAGGCTTCATTATAATACCATTTCAATTTTTAATTAATACAAAATAAGTTACTTCATCTGAACCTAACTTCAGCTTTTTTTCTGGCTCAAATTTTCCTCTTATAAGATTTGTCTCCTCTGTTTTTTATACTTTAATATTTAACTTTTACTCAAAATATACATTTAATCTCAAATATACATTTTCATAACCTCAGAGCTTCCATAATTTCACAAAGAATGCCGGAAAATTTAAAATTCGAGCCTCTACAATTGAAAATCACTGCCTTAAAATCAGCTTTAGTTCTATCTTGTTGTTTATGTTTAGTGCTGAAACTTTTTATTATTTTTCATTCACTTTGTCCTATAATACAGTATTGTAATACTTACTCGATTTTATATAATTGATGAATTACATATTGTTAAAATTGTTTTTATTTATAATTTTGTTTAAATATCCATATTTATATACTTCTGTTTTTCACTCATGTCTTTCCGCTAACGATTGGGTCACAATTGTCACAAATAAAATAAACATGGTTACCATATCGAAATATTGATTGATTTGATCAGAGCACAGGATTCAAGCTAATCATATCACACTAGACTTAATTATTCCAAATCCCAACCTATTTTTTACACTTTACAATATTTAGTTTATTTAATACTTACATAATTATTCCAATTCCATACTACAACTAATTACTTTTTACGATCGTTTTCCCAATAACAATAGTGAAGCTTGTTGTCATTGGGTTATGTTACGAATTAATGGGGAGTGCAATAAAAGATATATTAGTTATATTAATTATTAGAGTTAGTATGTTTAGTGCAAAGATATTACTTTGCGTAAGACAGATGGAGGTAAACAAGGAAGCATAATAAGGAAGGATGGGCTTGGCGGAAGTTTTTTTGTGTTGCACTTAAGAACAGTGTAGTTTGTCAACACGGAAGTTAGATGGGTTATATAAGCATAACCCTAATCTAGATTCGAGGTCAGTCTGTTAAGGTGTGGGGCCGGAAAGCCAGGCCAGTTAGCTAGGGACGTTGGGCCGAGATTTGGCCAAGTATTGTGAAGCTAAAGGTCGGAAGCTGGGCAGCAAGAGACAAGTCAACACTACGAAAGTTCTACACGATTAAAGGACGAAACCGGTTCTGCAGTAAAACGAGATTTGAGTGAGTAGACAGAATACTTAGTCTATCGATATCGCATTGAGTTTGGAGTCAAAAGTTAAATGGGAAAGTTTAATTAAAGTAAATTCAGTAGCTTTGTTTACCGAGTTCTTGTTTCAGTCTGTCATACGAAAGTAGTATCTAGTAAAGGAAATGTATGTAGGTCATAAGTAAAGGCTGATGTGTCAAACCATATATATTTGTGTTATTGTATTGTATGGATAAAAATATAAAGAAATAAGTATTACCACTGAACCACTGAATGCATTGTTATTGATCTGTCCCTTTGTTACTAACATATTAAAGTAGAGTTTGAACCCGGGTAATAAGGGTACTAGTTTTTTTAACCCTATCAAGTAGTGCTCGGCCGGTCTTTTGGTCTTTACCAAAAATTGTTTTCAGAGTTTTAGTAAAAAAAAAACTTTTTGAGAGGTTAATTAAGTTTTTGTTTGAAAGAAAAGAGAGCGATTTGTTTAAGGTGATTCGGTTTAATTATTTTTTTTTTTTGTGGATTAGTACAGTGGTTTTTCTTTTTCTTTTTCATTTTTACGTTTTACAGATTACGTTGATTTGTTTACATATTCTTAAAACTGGTTTCTTGTGATTAAGTATTTTATATTTGATATTTGTAGTGAATTAATTAGTATGCCATTTTCTTTGCATTTTATTATGAGGGTATTTTTTAAAAGAAATGTATTTTTGTGAGATAACCATAAGACCTAACGATTATTTATTTTGAAACATAATTTGGAGAGTGCATTTTTTTGGATTAATTGAAAATCAGACGTTGTTTTCATTGAGTTACTTTGGTATTTTTGTTTTGCCTATGATATGATTTTGGATTTTATTAGATATAAGTATTGTTGTTTTATTGAAATGTGTTAGTGCCAAATGCCTTTTGTTTCATGCTTGAGATAAGATCGATGCTGGTTAGATAAAAATAATTCAAAGTACCGTACTTATTTCAAGAGTAATTGATTTTTCATGGTAAAAGTTTAGACAGTTTAAAGGTAGTTTTTGATTTTTATTAAAAACAAAATTTTGATTTGGGAAAGTTTTGGTAGATTTTGGGAAATTTTTTTGGTTTTGATATTTTTGAATTGGCTGTAGAGTTGGGTCTTTCATAAAGTGTATTATTTTTTACTTTAAGCAGCAATACAAATGGTATTATGACGTGATTGACATACGGTATATCTGGCACTTCCATAATAAAGTGATTGATGATGTATACTATATGTATGTGATATAATATGTGTATATTTATAAATTGATATGTGTGTGATATTATTTCAATGAAATCTTTCAAATATGTTATATGTGATATTGTAAATGGTATAGTATTGTCGAGTTATATATTTTACTGCGAAGAGTAGGCCTACGGGTTAGTTGTTGAAACGATAGGAATTTCTAGTCAGCGATTTGTTTCTTCTTTCCTCGAACAAAGAAATAAGTCTATACGGGTCAATATACTCTATTTGGTACCAATAGTTGTATTTTGCACTTTCGGCGGATGTGTGGAATACAGTAGATATCGAGTTGTATGTTTCTATATTTGTTTTCGTTGCGTACCGAGCTCAGGAATTTGCGAGCATGGCATTTATTGTTAAGTGTTACAGTGTTTAAATACCACAGAGTATAGGCCTTGCGTTATCTTGCTTGCGTCAGGGAATGAGCTCCAGTGGTTTCTGCAGATTGCAATGATTTAACTTTAACTGAAATAAAGGCTTTGAACAAAAGTAGTGCAGATAAAATTTGGACAGATTTAGGTTTTCACGCACCTGAGAAAGCAGATTTAGAATGCATATGATCTAATTTACGTTCTAAATTAGTGGCAACAAAAGGCGTAGGTTGTACGGCTAGTTTGTTTATACAACTAACAATGGCAGAGTGATTACCTTTCTTTGATCCGGGTAAATTCCGGGGTACTACAGGGGAAGATGTTTTAAGTCACGTAAGAAGGTTTGAGCGTGCATCGTTAGCTAATGGTTGGCCAGATGACAGAAAATTACTATATTTTCCCATGTATTTAGAGGATGTTGCTTTAACGGTTTATGATAATTTTGAGCGTAAGCACAATGTTTTCACTTGGGCGGAGTTAAAGAGACTGTTTGTAAATACATTTACACCCACGCTGGAAAAGGAGATGTTGTTAATGAAGCTTAATAATCGGGTACAATTGCAAGATGAATCCTTCGTACAGTATTGGGCAGACGTAGAACATTTATGTGCACGTATAGATGCGGAAATGCCAAAACAAGAGTTGTGTGCATACATTTTGAAGGGGCTCAACCCAGCATTGCTACAGCAAATAGCAATATGGGACAATTCTTTGTTGAAAAAGCTGAGGGATAACATTAAGTCATACGACAAGGCGGCTTATTTAATGCAAAATCGATTAAGGTGTCATTTGTCCGGTGATACCACAAATAGGGAGGTAGTTGAGATGGGAGAAAAAATAAATAAAGTAATGGTGATATTAGATAATATGCATCTGTCAGGGCCTAACAGACGGAATGAAAATGAAACGAGATACGAGAGTAAGCCACGAGATTATAGTGAAAGTCGGGGGCGTTTCCAAGCAAGTAAGAGATGGATCTTACGACGACAGTTGGGCACGCGAGCGCAAGGGCTTTAACGGGCATTATGAGACTAAATGGCGTTTTAAAAATACACAGCATGACCAGAATACGACGCAGCGTTATACATGTTGGGAGTGTGGCAAGCTAGGGCATTTTTCCAGGGAGTGCAGGGACGAAATTCGAAGACATTCATCGCCGCGTAGGGGAAACTTTAACAGCTACAATCGGAGGCAGGAGCCATTAAACTACAAAGGCCGATCGGAAATGGACGGACGCGCATTCTACAAGCAACGGTACAGGTATCCAGCGCAGCAACGCACATGTTGCATATGCGAGAAAATATTACACGTTGCCAGGGACTGTAGACGTTGATTTCAGGAAGAGCTACAAAAGCCTAGAGGGCAGTGACGGTATTCCCCTGAGCCGGAAAAGCCTTGGAGACAAAGCATGTTTCTGATCAACGTTAGGAAGAGTGATAATGCAGAGAGATACAATGGAAACTTGCACAGCGTCGAGAGCAACAAAAACATGTAAGTTTTGTAAGGAAGCAATTGCACTGCCTTCAGCAAAATAGTTACGCACGCGAAAACGTAGTACATTCAGGCCCCGATAGATGTGTCAGCAACCTTGAATTGAAGTCAATGCCAAGTGTAACAGATGATCCAAACGCACGTAAGTCAACAATACGGCGTTATGGTATAATGACCTTGAACACGCATAGGAAAGGACTCCATGAAAGTCGCGCACTACCTATGGATGGCAGTTTAAGGAATTTTACTAAACCTGTAGCAACACGGAGAATGATTCCCAATTCACCGAAGGATTTACCAAGAAATATGGCGTGAACGCGGGTCAAGCGGTATAAGCGGAATGACAACAGATATAAAGGGTTAGAATACTGTGTAGGGAAGCAGATGTTTGTTCGGGAGCCGAAGAGGCATGAGAAATTGGCGTGGAACTATTCGGGACCATGTAGGGAAAATGTAGGGGACCATGTCTTGTACAAGGTTACTGTGTACAAGCATGGGCGATTGAAGCCAGAAAATGGGCATGTAGCAAGATTAAAGGAATACGTCACGAATACGGGTGAGCAGCGTTGGTTGTGTTTTTTTTCTTGTTTCTTTGTTAATAGTATGCGTTTTTATATTTTGGTCATGAGTTATGTTGCTAAGTTTTTATGGATTGTATGTATTCTGTTATATTGTGTATATTATGTGTGTAATGGGTTATAATAAATTATAAGACAGAGTGTACCAAGGTTTCGGTAAAATTCAGAGCGATGTTGTTTGGGGGGGACTTGTTTTTATATATAAGGGATGATTTCATCAATGTGGTATATTAAATGGCTTAAGTAGGATGTTTATTCTGGTTTTTGGACTGTGGAAGATTTGGACCATGATTGGGAGTTAAAAATGCCATCATTAATGATAACTTTTGAGTTTGTTGAAGGGAGTTAGCATGGCTACGGGGGTACTTGGGATCCGTGATGTGATTGCGGCAGCTGCCATAGCAGATATGAGAAGAGCCACAGAGAGGATACAGCAGCAGCGAGGGCGGATCTGCTAGGACCTTCAGCGGATTCTTCAGGAACCTCTACCTTGGATGTTGCGGGCGTGGTAGCGGACAGCAGACACTGTGTAGAGGGAGCGGTCGGTGGCTACGGGATCTTGGAATGTGTTTTATACCTAGTCAGCGGATAGCGGGTCGCTATCTGGATAGTGCGCCAGATTCCCTTACCACACCCCAGTTTTCCCCGACCTTTCTTTTTGCCCAGAATTTTTTACTCTCCCAAACATTGGACGTTTTATATGTTGTGTTCTGTAAACTTTGTTATAATGTTGTAAATCTGTATAGTGGATGTATGTATGTGTTTTAAATGTTTTTAGGAAAATACCCCCCCCCCCCGAAGGAAATGTAGGACAAATGTCGAGGACGACATTTTTCAGAGGAGGGGTATTGTTACGAACTAATGGGGCGTATAATAAAAGATGTATATTAGTTATATTAATTATTAGAGTTAGTATGTTTAGTGTAAAGATATTACTTTGCGTAAGACAGATGGAGGTAAACAAGGAAACATAATAAGGAAGGATGAGCTTGGCGGAAATGTTTTTGTGTTGCACATAAGAACAGTGTAGTTTGTCAACACGGAAATTAGATGGGTTATATAAGCATATCCCTAATCTAGATTCTAGGCAAGTCTGTTAAGGTGTGGGGCTAGAAAGTCAGGCCAGTTAGCTAGGGACGTTGGGCCGAGATTTGGCCAAGTATTGTGAAGCTAAAGGTCGGAAGCTGGGCAGCAAGAGACAAGTCAACACTACGAGAGTTCTACACGATTAAAGGACGAAACCGGTTCTGCAGTAAAACGAGATTTGAGCGAGTAGACAGAATACTTAGTCTATCGATATCGCATTGAGTTTGGAGTCAAAAGTTAAACGGGAAAGTTTAATTCAAGTAAATTCAGTAGCTTTGTTTACCGAGTTCTTGTTTCAGTCTGTTATACGAAAGTAGTATCTAGTGTACCAGTTATCCCTTTTGATCTTATTGGGAATCACTAGTCAGCGT
>JAGFPH010000003.1:2061055-2080523 GCA_018207615.1 Philaenus spumarius
GTTCAGTAGTTTTAGAGAAATCGTGATTTAGTAACATTGACCCCCCCCAAACCCCCCTAAAATTTCGAATTTTTTAAAACCTCTCTAAGTGAGCCACTATGGCCCTAGAGGAAGCTACATACTAAATTTTATTCCAATCCGTTCAGTAGTTTTAGAGAAATCGTGGTTTAGTAACATTGACCACCCCAAACCCCCAATAAAATTTCGAATTTTTTGAAAACCTTTCTTAGTGAGCCCCTATGGCCCTAGAGGAAGCTACATACCAAATTTTATTCCAATCAGTTCAATAGTTTTAGTGAAATCGTGATTTAGTAACTTTAATCCCCCCAAACCCCCCTAAAATTTCGAATTTTTTAAAAATCTTTCTTAGTGAGCAACTGTGGGCCTAGAGGAAGCTACATACCAAATTTCGTTCCGATCCGTTCAGTAGTTTTTGAGAATTTTGCAAAACAACCCTCTTTTTGGCCAAAAACCCCCAAAAATCAGTTATTATTATGATCTAAACGAGAATTTTTAGAAAGATGCTGTTTTTTTGCATATGTTAGGGTACATTAAGAGCTACAAATAAGTCAAATTTTATCAAAATCGTTAGAGCCGTTTTTGTGAAATTTAGATTTTTATCGTTTTTTGGTTCAGGGAGCACCAACACAGATAATTCCACTAAACAATTTTTGGGGGTTCAGGGAGCACCAAAACAGATAATTTCACTAAAAATTAAAATGCGAAAATTTTGACGAAAACAATACTTTCTCCATATACTACGTATAGGGTGGAGAAAGTAAAATGTGGGGTTTTTCGTCGCCGGTGGCGCGCGCGGAGCACCGACGAGGTCGAAAACTTGGAATTTTAAATAGTGCCTCTATACATACAACATTCCAAAAAATCTGAACTTCCTTTTGTATCTATGGATGAACGGATTGACTGAACTATATATAGTAGCCTATATCCTCTACAAAATCCGGTCAAATTTCTGTGTGGCAACACGAACTTGTATATATTAGTGCTACGTATAAAACACCTCGAGTTCTGTTCTGTTTAAGTTCTGTTTATTTGAAATAAAAAGATAATATTGTTATTATTATTTAAAAAGTTATGAAAAGTAATTTGTACTTCACCCTTATTCTTATAAGGACACTTTTTGGGATTTTTTGGTTCTAGATTAAAACCCTATTATACCTATTTCTGGAAATCTATGTAACCGATTTTCGTGCGGTTTGTTTTAAATGAAAAAAAATGTCATTATTATAAAAAAATTTAGAATTGTCATTTTTATTTCATCGGTTTATTTATAAGGACTTTTTTTGAGTTTGTTTGGTTTTATTTTAAAATTAAATTGTGAAATTAGGAAACACATATTTTAACAAACACTGTAGGATTAATCATAACCTCAAAGCTATGATTTAGAAATGATCTAAGACCATATTACAATTGAAAATTTCAGTATAAATTTCGGATAAGTTTTAATTTCTTTTGAAATTAAATTTTATAAACAACTGTCAAAAGTCCCTTGTTGTTTATTTCATCAGTTGTATTTTGGCTCTAAGCTATTGTAAACGGTTTAATATTATTGAAAAGGTGAATTTGTGAGAGTCTGTGCCAGTTTCTGGTAGACTACAGCTTATTTCAATACAGTAGTTACATTAATTTGTATAAGAAAAATCATAAGGATAAAGAACATTCAATACCGAAAGCCATGACATTGTTTCTACGTTTTTGATCGTAACTGCGGGATGTTCAGAATAAAAATAAGGAAGTTCGTACCCCCGTACCCGTCTCTTGTCTACCATACCATACTTTTATGCAGTGGCAGTGAGGAGAGGAGATGTTCATACTTCATGACGTCACGGACACGTCATCTATCTTCAGAAACCGATTGTCCACCAAGGTCTCTAGATAGAAAGACCTAGATAGGTTTCTATCTAGAGACCTTGATTGTCCACTACAAGGCGAGAGATCTAGTGACTCAAATCCGAACTACTCCCTCTTCCCCCCGCTAATCCCTCGCTCTCGCACACATTGTAGCATGTGTTTGCCTTCAGTTGGCCATCTGTAGAAGTTTCTTTTATCTGTGGCCAGGTTGATCAAACCAAGTATTACACATAACTAACTATTATCCTTCATCCGATTGTTTTGACAGTTACACCATCTGATAGGGAATTAAATGACAAGGAAGGTGACTTGAAATTTTTTGTTAAAATGTACGGTTTTTGGGTAATTTAGGTTTGAAATTTTTAAACAGCCGCCATTTTGGATATAATGCCTTATTTTTCTTAAAGTAGATCATTGTTAGGTCACTTCACAAATAAGCAAATTCAAATTACACAACAAATATTATATAAAATTAGGATAGCTGAACAAACTATACAATTAAGTTTCCAGAAAAATCAGTTTATTCTATCAAGGAAAGTTATCTTGTTATTTTGTGTACAACAAATGTAATACATTTTCACAATTATTATGATTTAACAAAAAAACAAAAAACAAAAAAAAATGTTAAATTGTAATAAAAGGAATGAATATTTAATAAAAGATGTACATTAAGGGTAAAAAAAGTAAAAAGAATTTCTAATTAATAGTCCCTGAGGGACAATTGCCAAAAATTGCTAGCAGTCGACACACCTTCAGAGTGTTTCGCGAGAGGTTCTCACATTTTCAGGCATAGGCGGATACAGCCGGTTTTCAGCGGGAGAGTCGTCTCCTATCCTGGGGGTATAGAATAATTCTTTGGAATACAGTGCTTGAAAACGTCTTTTTAGTCTATTTCATGAGCACCCATTTTGAATTGGAATTAAGGAATATAATATGCTTTACCTAAAAATGAAATATTATTAACACAAATTGTAGAGAATATAACTATATGCTTGAAAATTTTAAATAGCCTTATTCTATAAACTTATTTCACTTTGTTTCACTAAATTAGAATAACTAAACAAAACTCTTTCAAACGTATAGTATACAGTTCCAGCCAGACTGGAAAAAGTAACGGCTAACGCGCCTAGGGCTTTGAAAAAATGTACATGTTTCACGGAAATACCCGAATAGCCTCGGAACACTAAACCAGGTTTTCCTTATATCGAACGAAAATATAGAACTTCAAATCGATATAAAAATCATTATACAGATATATAAATTTTTAATAGATACATCGATGGCAAAATGTGCTTTCTCATTAGTTGAAAACTCTCCAATTGCAAGGGTTTACAGAAAACTTCATATCTAAGAAACTACAAGAGTGACGAATGATTGGAAGATCGTGGTAGAAAGTTCAAATCTTGACGAAAAAATGGTGTCCTTATCTTCTTCTCAAAACAAGTCTAACGGTTATGCACCTTTAAAAAGTGACGAGTTTGAGTCATTTGCTTGTGATGTGCTTTCTCGTGCGGCATCAGTTGATTTAGACACCTACAATTTTACAACGATGATTACATATTATATAAATATACGTTTTAGAAGAAATTTGTAAAAACAAAAATTAAAGTTCAACAAATTTCCTTTCCAATGTTTTTTGTTTTATTGAGAATGAATAATATTTAGTTGGTGAAATTTCGATACAAGTTGTGTTGTCTGAAACTACTCAATTGAGCAGTCTGCCACTTAGACGGTTAAAACAAAACTAAAAAATAATAATCCAAAGAAATGGGCTGCAGCTCCCCCCTGGATCCGCCAATGACCTTAGGGATAATAGGAGACCTGAAAAAAAGCAAAACTGTTCATAAGGAAATAGGTTCGAAAAAGCTTCATTTTCCAGATATCCGGCATTTTTTTCTTTACAAAATAATTCATTTCTAGAGAAATGTTTGACCGATTGAGATCAAACTTGGCAAGAAGTTTAACCCCAGTTTCTAATACATTTTTATATAACAACATAATAATATAACATATTAGTAGTGGGGGAAGCTGGTCCAATTATGCAAATTAATTCTGGGGTGCGGGAAGGGTGGTGGTGGGTAATTAGTGGCGTGGGATAGTGACGTGGAAACTATGACGTAGAAATTATGACGAAGAAATTATGACGTCGAAACTATGACGTAGAAATTATGACGTAGTTTCTACGTTGGAGACTGTGTTTGTAAAAAAGTTTAACCGAGTACTTCGGAGGGTAAAAATAGGTCAAGGTCACGGTATAGATGTAAAAAAATAAGTACGCCCTGCGACCGTGATCGATCACAGGGAGTACTTATTTTTTTACAAAGCGATCAAAAGCTTAAAGTCGATTTACATTTTACGGTCTATTATAGAGAAGTAAATTTTAACTTCTCAGTACAATAACACCGTACGACTTGTAGCGTATCGCTTCTGGTTCTTAAAAAGAACCTTTAAGCTGGTTTCCACACCACAGTTGATTAAAAAAAATCATGCTGTACAGCTTTTCGGCGAATTTATAGCTGGTTTTCACACCACAGTTGATTTAAAAAAATCATGCTGTACAGCTATCCGGCGCATTGATACTTATTTTAACGTGGCAATCTCCCCAGGAGGTACACTGATCCACGTGAAGATTTAAAATGTTTGCTAAGATAGAAAAACTCTTGTGAATGAATCTATTTTTCCTCTGCATAAACCGCAGTTTTTACAACACAGAGCACAAGAAACACAAGATATTAAATGTTTGCAAGGATAAAAAAGGATATGTGTTTGCACTTCATCCGATAAACAGATTTTACACTCTGTTGTAGGCAAATTTGGAATTTGCTGTTGAAAATTGGAGAGGTATCCGCAAGCCTTATTTACAAATCCTTTTCCTTTAGTCAGCAAAACAAACGCACACGTGCTACTCCATTTTGCATGTTCGATCCAAGGATGGTCATTTTCTTTCCAATCTTTTAAACCAATTCCACAGCAAAAAACATATTGTTCTATCCTCCTCACCTGCATAAAAGAAACCAGCATCGCCAAACATTTGAGATTTGGTCTTCAAATGTTCAGGACTGTTTTTAAACGAATCCAATCTAGAGGTATTGCTTTGATAACTTTTAAAAGAGACGTTATATAAAGTTAAAAAGTAGTATCAGGTATTATTGGTTTACATTTTTTTTAAATGCACTTCTTTACTGGTAACACGATGCGAATCGGAGTTAGTTTCTAGTTTTACTGATATCAAATCGCTGTCGCTAGCATCATCCTTTACAGCGGTAGTATAAAGTATGGATTCATTCGATGATGTTGAAGACTGTTTGCAGATATCGATAACTACTGTAACAAAATCCTTACCTGTGTCAGCCATTGTCAAGGAGTTGTTTCATGTACTACAAGAAATAAGCAACTGAAGCAAGTTCACATCATCAGCTCTTTTTATCCTCTATAAAAGTGGAAGGGGGTTAAATATGAAGGAGTGGGAGAAGAGTAGTGGAGGGTGTTAAACGTAGTAGATGTGATTTAGTTTTCTGCTACATGAGTGTTAGCTCCGTCGAGTTCACACCTGATGGTCCATGTGAAACAAGATAGTACTGACCTTTTGCTATTGAATCCAAATCTTCGTGTATTAATAAATTGACGAATCTTTTCGGTAAGAATACTTGTAGTTTAGGATCGTTACCATGTTTGTACGGTGAATCTCCGCGTAGTGCTATTACTGCATCCCCATTTTGAGTCTCCATTTTAAGCAAAGAGTGAATTGAATAATTCACCCTTGGCTTTAGAGACAAGATTAAATTTTTCGGTTAACGATTGGATATTAGAATCACTCATGTTGTATCTTTAAATTGTGTTTTGTTAGAATGAACAATTTCTTTAAATTTCAGCTGTATTTATAGGTACGCGATCTCCAGCAGTCTTACGTTTCTTCCTCACATTTGCAAACATGTTCCAACGTGTCCCCAAGTCTCAAAGCGTTATGTATAGCACAGTTCTCGGTTGAATGACATATATCGTTTACACCTAAACATGTTACAGGTGTAAGAGGTAGTTGCATATTTTTACGAGTAAAGTTAACAACCTTAGCATTAACACGATTGTTTATCCATTTAGCTTTCTCAGACCCTGAAGTGTGTATAACGTCGTAGTGTCCCATGTATTGGTGTATAATATTAAAAAGTTCCTTGTATTCGATAAACCCTTCGGACCATTTTATAAGATGAAAACAATTAGTTAACCAGATGTTTGTTTTAGATGCTTTATAGTTCAGAGTATCGAAAGAATACGGTGGTTTGAATAAGAAGTAATACGTAGTTTTTGTAGGTAAATCTAAAACGACCAATTCTTTAATCAAACATTCATTATAATTACCTCTAAATGCTTGACATTCTACAATACACTCACGTTTCCCACAGTTTTCTGATGATGCAATGTTTCTACTTTTTATCTTTAACAATTTCTTCTCTAAAATAGGTTGTAATATTTGTTCGATATTAGAGATTGTTCTTTGAAAGTGAAGATAATCATATTGCGAGGTGTCCATCCTTCTGTTCATCTTCGTCCATCAGTATAAATACGTCCGCAGTTTCCTTAAACCGAACCACCCGGGTCATAAGCTTGTGAAGAAATTAACTGGTTTCCACACAACAGTAGACCTTTTATAGTCTTGCTGTACAGTTCACGGCGCGTTGGTGAAATTTTAACGTGGTCACCATTCCCCAGTAGGCCTAAACCACTTGTCTGTTTAGACAAATCATTCAATCTGTTCCAGCTGATTATATGATAATTCACCCAACAGTTCAGCAAACTGTTTAACATATCTGTGTTAAGTAACTTCTTGAGGTAGTCTGTTTAAAATGGAAGAATCAATATCATCGTATACCGGTTCGACCGATGGGTTGTTATGAATCACATCGATTAGATACTTTTGTACATAAGATCCGTTTAATGCTAGTTGTTGCAGGTATCGGTTAACAGCATGTGATACACCGTTCAACACATAAAACTCATCAGTTGTTAGTAAAACCTTTTCATCGTGTTGCGAAAAATCTGTTAGTCTGATATATTGTTTTCCATAGATTTTCAAGTTGTCAACTTCAATGTCTGAATCTTTTATACTAATTCTGGTTTTCTTACCGCTAACTTTTTCTAACAAGTGTTTCTCAAAATCATTAACGTTATTAATAAAATGCATCCATGTATCCATAGTAAACAAAACATGTTTTCCATAGTGATTGATTAGAACACCCGGTAAATAACCAAGCGCTTCAAAAACTCCGACTATAATATTCTTTGCCATGCACTTCGTAAGAGGATAAAATATGCTAAGGTATATTCCTGATAAAACATCTAATGTTTCATTATCACCTCTTCTTGAAGCTTTAATAGGGTTTTCTTTAAACGAACTAAAGAATTGACCAACGCTTTCATTTATTTCATCATGAACTTCATCATCATTTGAGGTAAATGAATAAAATACAGTTCCGGATTTTTCTGCATCGGGTTTTAATTCCTCTGTTCCCTTTTCATCGATTGAAGGACGTACCGCTGCTGCTGCAATATCCAGATGTGAATCCATTTTATAATATCTAGCAATGTTGTACCTATGAAATCAGAAAGCAAAGTGTGAACTCGCGACGTTCATTCGTTGTTTTTATACCCTATCTGCGTAAGACGACGAAGTGAAGGAGGGGGAAACTTGTTGTTGAACATTCTCCCACTCCACCATCATCCTTACAAGACTCTTCTGACTACACCGGTTAGAGGCGTGTATGAAATTAAATGAAAACATGCTTTATTTATATAAAACCATAAACAAAAATGAGAACCTTCCTAACCCGCATAAGAGGGCAATGGTCATACGACCGCCTTTCTTTGGTTGGCACACCACTCTCTCACAATTAACATTAAGTAAACACAAATTTCTTAACTTATTTAAGTGGTTAGAGGTGTGTATGTAACTATCGTGTCATGTAATATTAAACAGTATGCAGATGTATTATCCAAGATATTATCTTCGGTTTCAAACTATAATCTTATATCGACAGTAGATGACTTGACTGATTCGTTTTGTTTTGAACAATCTATAACGACAATCGGATACGTGTCTTTGAACATTTTCGGTGTTAATAAAGGTGCATCCGATCTATTATAATAAGATGATTGAAACCGAGCATACATATCATATAGTTCGGCGTATCTATCGTTTTTAATCGAAATGTTTAAATTATCATAAGGGAAAAATTGTGAGTTTAGATATAGTTTAATATTTATTAGTTTGCAATTATAAAACGTCCCCGCATCCGCTGTTAATACATTTCTTTTACCTGTTTGTAACGCAAAAATTACGTATCTAGGTTTTTAAGCGTTGGTGAAGTTTTTATATTCCATGTTTGTCTTTCCGTTTTAGGTAGAATAGGATATTCATGCATCTCCCAATTCCTGAAAGGTAAAACAATAACGCGATCCGAATCTAATTGTTTTTAAAGTGCTAATCTACGCTCATCAGCAAGAAGTAAATAAGGTACTCTCCATGTTATTTTATTTAAAATTAATTTCCATTCGAGCGAAGCATCCGTAGATCCGGTAGGCGCTATAATGGCATCTGTATCGGTTGAAGAACGTAGGAGGAACAACTCTTGTTTAACGTTCATGATTATTCTTCGATAGTCCTCTGCAAACCCTAAAAGCGATCGTAGAGGTACATTAAAATCAAAGAAACCTTTACTACTCGGTGTTATAGTCGCAGCTGCTGGTAACATCCAACCTGAAGTATAAAGTTTATTCACCTCGTTCAGCGGTAACGAAATAAGAGTTTTAAACGTAGACATAACACCAACTCGTTTTGTAGAATCTACTATTACACCGGAAATTTCATATCTTATTTCCTCGAATAAAAATGGCATCGGATTATTTATAAACGGTACTACAGACGTTGAGGCACCATCTTCTTTTGTAACTTGTCCTTCGATATATAAGTAGCTTTCGCATGGTAACGTGTAAGCATCCTGCTGTTGTATAGGAATACGTATCTCATCGTTATTCCCTAATCTCGATGAGGCGAAATTGTTGTGCGAATGATACTCCTTCTCCCATATTATTTCGTCGAAAATTGGACCACTCTTGATGTTTAGAATATCCATCGTCAATAATTTTATATCCAAGTTTTTCAAGAAAAGAATGTTGTCACTTGTTAAATGTTTAACAGGTATAAAACTACTAACGTTTTCTTCCGTTGAACACGATTTAAAAGATAATCCCATCTCACAGATTATTCTATCTTTGTTTTATATGCAATCTAACTGTAATGGTTTCCCCTCTAAAATCTATTCATTCGTTATCTTGATCTAATATGTTTAAATTGATATCCGAAATACGACTGACATTTAACGGCAAATACACTAGATTATGAGGTTTTTCGACAATCTTAAACCCAGGGGCAACCGTTGGATAAAATGAATGAATTATATGACCATCTACACCGTCTTTAAAAGCTCCGTGTACTACAAGTTATATTTATAACATTCACCTTAATTATGTTGACTGTATCCACTCCGATATGTTTTGTATTCGGTATTAATGGTTGAGGATTTTTTGAAAATCCTAGTAAAGCTCTTATACTTGCATCTTTAGAAAAATCTGTGTAAAATTTGCTAGTTATCTCACTCCTCAATAAATTGTTATTGGCTTTCAAGTTTATATTTTGCTTGCCTAAATTGTTTTGTAACACGTTATTTATATCTTTTATTTCATAATAATAAAAGAACGTTATTACCTCTTCAATAATGTTTGGAATTGAATTATACGTTGCAAAGTCTAATAACGCTACATCCCATTCCTTATCTTCTTTGAAGAGTAATGGAGGAAAAAAGGAACTGCGCAGGTTAGACGTTGTACCGCTTATGGAAACTGTTAAAGACGACATCTTAAAGAAGACTGATTTTAGTCGTTAAAAAATCCAAACATAATGTCCACAAATTGTAGAATTGACATCCTGCATTCGTTTATAATTGTATAATACATCACGCGTTTGTCTGAAGAATTTTTTTAACTCTCTTGGAGGTGGTAAATTACCTACTAAACTATCAAAATAATATACGGTGTCACCCTGTTTTTTATAACATATCCAATGTGTGCCTGACCCGTAAGAGTCGTCTAAATTTACTATTCCCGTTTCATTTTTCCAAAATTTTTGGAAGTTCATCTTTTGAAAATACACCTCTAAAATGCGGTATCTTCAAACAATCTGCACAGTGATACAGATCATAGTTGCTTAACGGTTTGTTGGGTATAATGATTCTACCCGATTTGTTTAATACACATTTCGATATGTTTTTAGATAAAGTCCTCGACCTTTTTTTTGTGATTATTTACCTTTTTTCCTTTTGCCCCGCCTTTTTTACGTCGATTTTTTAATCTTCTTTTACTTTTCAAACGTGATCCGTTTCGATGTTTCATTCCTCCTCCTATTACAGATTTTGCTTTCATTGCAGATGCTACTGCTAAAGATGCCGCTCGTTCACCTATACTAGAATCACTTGACTTTACCCTTTGCCACGCTTTTTTAGCTAACATTTTATCAGCAATCGATATATTCTTAGAATCGCTATATTTAGAATATGCTATATCATGAAGCTTACATGCTTCGTCCAACTTATTAATTCCAGAGTCACCGCGTGCTAATCTCTTTTTAGCTTGGTTCCAGGAACGCAATATCTATAACCTCCCGGTAAATGAAGTTCAAATGGTAATACGTCTATAGCTCTGTTCAACGCTGTACCTACCGGTATGTATTTGATGACTTTTTTAAAACCGATAAAGCAGATGATGTTAATCCACCTCCTACTTTATCAAAATCTTGATTCCTACTAACAACTTTATATTTCATCCTCATAATTTATTCTCTATTCTTTATATACTGAAACTTTGTTTAAATAGTGAGAGGTTTAAATACATCAAGTGGTTTAAATACATCATCCCACTTTGTAAAGTTAGTTTCATCCTCACTTGTTCTACCTTGAGGATACGTCTTCATTACTTTGTACATATAGTGAAAAACTTTCGCTGCAAATAATTTAAATACCTCTTTATGTTTGTCCGATACATGTAAACACATATTGTGCACATTTTTTAATGTAGCAGCATGTTATGGATGGGTTCCACTAGACATATTTAAGATTTTACGCTTATTCGCGTTGTAAGCATCTAGTCCGTATATAGTCATTGTTTACTGCTTCATTGACCGAACATTAACAGCGTCGTTATCAGAAACAGGGTTCCCTATATTCGATGACCTTTTATTTGAAAACAACCATTTTTAGGCATGGAAACCAAAACCACAATTTCTAATAACTCTGTTGGAACCCAAACAGAAACCACAATTTGTAATAACTCTTTCGGCAAGCAAACCGAAACAAACATTTTTAATAACTCGGTCGGAACTCAAACAGAAACCAGCATTTTGAATAACTCTTTCGGAACGCAAACAGAAAAAAAAGTTTTTATATCGTGCGGTGCTCAAACGAGTCCTAAGGATTTAACAGGGGCTATTAAGTACAGAAAAAACAACTGATACCCGACCGACATTACAAATTAGAGTCGTATTTTGATAAATTCGCGATACTGTCATTTACAGAATTTAGAACGCTTCTAAAGAATTTACTATATGCTTCTTTCGATAGTATTTACCAGCAGATATTGAACGGAAAAATACAAACGAAAACTGGTATTTAACCGTCAAAGAAAAGAACGGAGACCTTCTGTGGATTCAAAAATAACTGTTTTCATAATGTAACTGCAATTTTAAAACTCCTTATTACTTTCTTATCCAAAAGTGTTTTTCACTAATAAGCCTATGACTGTATAAAGAGATCATATTATATATGATAACTTTATTGCAATTGTACCACCTTTAAAGAATAATAACAATTTGGAATGCGTACCGGGCGAAGACTGAGATGGTACATACAATTATATAAAAAAAATTAAAAACTACCAAGTACAACAAAATGATCTGTAACCTTACCTTATTTAAAGCTGATATCGAACACCTGAGTTAGCTATTTACAGGAAATAACAATAAATACAATTCATATAATAAACAGTTTGTTTATTTAAATTTACTGCAAGGTAATATGCTTAATAAAAAATAAAAAAAAACTTATATGCCCTTAAAGAAGAAAAGTTTAAAATTGACATGCCCTTAATTACAAAAAAATAAGAATTTAAGAGAAGTTTACTTTTTCAATATTAATTTTTGTTAAGTTCAAAAAGATCCCTCCCCAAAAATAAAATTTGGAAAACCCTCCCCATTGTTAATGAATAAACATTTATACAATTTATTAAATTTACAAAATTACAAAATTAGATACATTGTACCATGGATTTATTAATAACATTTATTTTGTTGGCCAATTTTAATACTAAATCAAATTAAATAATAAAAATAATAGCGTTTAATGTTTTCTTGAGACGTCTCTCATGTAATAAAAAAAAGGTTTAAATTTTGAAAATGAATTCCCTTTGGGATTGTAGGTCAAAAAATTGCTAGCGGTCCCATCCAATAATTGCCTTTATCAGATTATTTATATCTATTTTTTTAAATAGCCTTTGTTGGTTATTTATTTTCAAGAAAATGCTCATTTATAATTCAAAAGAATTCAGGTATTAATCATCTGTAATCACTGTCATTGCACTTAAGTTATTATGGTACACCAATTGTTCTTTGTGAAGATGATGCAGTGACAGAAATGTTCAAAATTCAACTCATCGTTGTATATTATATTTTATTCAGCTGATTCTTGAACCAGTTGTATCACTATGAACAAAGTACAACATAATTTTAGTTTCAGAACTAAACGGTCAAGTCTAAAAATCATGTATAAAACAGTATTGTAAGATTATGCATGAAACTGTATTGTAATTTCATGCACGAAACTGTATTGTAACTTCATGAATGAAACTGTATGGTAACACATTGTTTTATAAAATTAATCACAGAAAACTTTGAACAGACACTATTACTCTATTAATATATTTCTCTTTTATATAGTACAAAAGGCTACTACATTTTAAACTGGAATCTGCTTAAGGCTTATAGGCTATGTAACGATGTTAAAAAGGAAAGCTGTTTTAGGCTAAATTTAGTTATAGATTAACAGAAAATCACTCTGTAAACTGCAGAGATATAGTTATAGTTAAAATTCAGACAGTATAAATTATTATAGCAAACTCAGGTGGAATAGATTAAACAAGTTTGGTTTAACTCTTTAACTGGTAAGAGAGATGCGAACATTTAACCTGTTCACGTGTTTCACAAAAACACAAACATTTGGCCGCTCTGGCTGGCACAGTTTAAAGCACTTTCACGACATTACACTGTTTTCAATTTGCCGCACTTTGTGAAAGACTATTTTTGATTAATAAACTATTTTACATTTCACTTCGCATTTAACAAAACCATTTATTTTTGCCATGCGGTTTTCGAAGCTCAGTTCATGTCGGAAGTTGAACGAAAAAGACCACGAGAGAAAAATGCTTACGTAAGTTGCAGAACGATGATCGCGCTTGCGCTGTGCAGTGGTTAAGAGTCAGCTGTTTAGAGTTGTGTACGTTAACCGCTAGATGCCGTGAATTTCTGGTTTATGAAGTGATTTATTTTAAGTTTAATGAGAATACGTTTTTGGTTTAAATAGTGGCGCGCTACTTGAAATAACGTCACACAATCACACAACCACGTCAAAAAAACTGAAACGAACCAATCTGTGTACCTCATGCCCCAATATTTTACAATATACTAAATGGTTATATTCATATATAGCTGTTTAAACATGTAAAATATTGGCTAAGGTAGTTTGGAAAAAACTGATCAGTTAAAATTTTCTAACTGGTAACTGTACACAAATAAATATATAGATTTGGGAATTTCCTATTTCTAAATATTATTTTGTACTTGAAAATTATATCTTTATATTATATTCGTGAATGCACACAACATTTAAACTATAATATTACAAAAACGCATAAGCTATTAAGATCAAATTTAAACGAGTTATATCAGTAAAAACACCTGCGTACATTGATTAAGTAACAGCATAAAAACACGCTTTTGATTCATTGCATCTAGACACTAGTTTCTATTACATGTGTAGAGTTGAATACTTAAGAAACATTTTTTTATCCTCTAGTGAGTTGCATTCGTAAATTCCGTGTTGTCTAGACAGTAGTTTGTATGACAGGTGTAAATTTCCTGCAGCCGTGTAGAGTTGAATACATAACAATCAGTGATTAGCATTCTTTAATGGTTTGCCGAGTTGCATTTGCATTCGTACATTCCTACTGCATTCGCACATTCCAGAAACTTGTCAAGGACTTGAACACGACCGGATGAAGGTCGACAGTAACAACTTGCTTTGAATACAAATTTCATTCTTTGACAAACTCGGCTTTTATAGCAAGTTAAAACATTACACACTTATTGTGGTATCTTTGAAAAGGGAAGTTTTAACTCTTTATGAGAAGGGGGGTAATACAAAAGGAGTGGGGATTCCTACTATATAAACAATGTTGTATGAAGTCTTCTGTTTATAATCAGAAGAACTTCAGCCATGGATGCTAGTCAAAATACAGTTGCTTCTTTAAATAGAAACTATCTCACGCATCTATTTCATGATGAATCGATTAATAAAAATGTATCTTCACGTTATAGCAAATACAGATGGATATTCAAATGTACAAACAACTCTAACAAACCTGTCGCTATTGTTGGACCACGCGTAGAATATAAATCGGTAATTGACGCGAAACAGGTTAGATGGGCGAATGATATGAAAATCGATGATACTGATGTATTATACACTCAACCGTATAAGAAAGTATTAATCGAAATATAAGGTTAGCTTAAAGGTTCTTTTAGGAGCTGGAAGAGATACGCTACAAGTCGTACGGTCTATTATAGAGAAGTAAATTTTAATTCTCTATAATATACCATCGACTTTAAGCTTTTGATCGCTTCGTAAAAAAAAGGTACTCGACGTGATCGTTTACGTCCCATTTTTTTACATCTTCAACATGGCCTTGAGAATATTTCTACTCTCCGAAGTAATCGGTTAAACTTTTTCCAAACACAGTCTCCAACGTAGAAACTACAACGTCATAATTTCTACGTAATAATTTCTACGTCATAGTTTCGACGTCACTATCCCACGCCACTAATTACCCTCCACCACCCTTCCCGCCCCCTAGAATTAATTTGCATAATTGGACCCGCTTCCTCCACTACTCATATTTGTTTATTATAATAAATGTATATGTATTTCTTATCAAAAATGAAAAAATATACATATATATATATATAATTATAACGAAACATGATAAAATATACAAAATGACGTTGTTGGCGGTGCAGAGCCGCCTGTGAGTGTTATCAAGTTGCAAAATGAAGGCGTGTTAATTAATCCTCCCAAGTGCTATTCAAATCACTTTAAAGTGCTGGGCCATTTTTGAGCATCTTGCACGGTTAGTTTAACAATTAATTATTTTTTATATAAAAGAATGTATTTAAATAGCATGTATTATATATCAAATTGTTCATAACAACATGTTCTACAATATAAAATAAAAATAAAACACTTAACCACTTGGTGTTAAAAAAAATACGTCCTTAGAGTGTTAGTAGTGTTTTTATTTTTTTTTTAATTTGTAGGCACATAGATGGTCTTGAAAATGTAGTAATGTAAATTCCAAAATATACAAATTGTTCTAATTTTAGTTCTGAATAAGAAATGTACCACAAAAAACTAGTTAATCTAAAACATTTACTAAAAATTTAAAAAATAACACATATGGTAATTTTTGAGAAAAATGTATTATATAGTACATGAATAAGTATTTGTATACTATTTCAAAAATAAACCATGTTGGGTCACTAATATGAGTCCACAAATGCTAAATGTCTGATATAATAATATAATAAGGTATGTACAGAAAAAAATGTTTATGGACCGGACTAAACAACCTTAGTCAGTTGCGTAGTTTTTACACAAACGTAAACAAACCACAGCTTACAGCTGACAATATTGTCGTCTGTTAGCCCATTAGACTTAGAGTGAATTGGACTTGTCGTTATTGTTTGAAAATCCCAATCCCTTGCAAAATTTTTAAACTCTATGCTATTAAAAGGCACATTATCAGAAATCAAGACATCCTGTATACCAAATCTAGCAAAAGTAGACTTAAGCTTTTTAATAACTTGACGTTTTGCTTTCCAAATTTACTACTTCTATCCATCGAGAATAATAATCTGTTAATACTAAATAATCATTTGATCCATACTGAAATAAATCAGTAGCTAGTTTCTGCCAAGGCCTATCAGGTGGTGGATGATTAATTAGTGGTTCCTTACAATTACTTTTACGAAACTTTTCACAGATTTTACATTTAAGTACAAATTCTTCAATATGTTTTGACATTCCTGGCCAAAATACTACTTCTCTGGCTCGTAATTTACACTTTCCTATGCCTAAATGACTCTCATGAATCAAATTCAACATAAATTGTCTCAATGACTTAGGTACTATAAGCTTATCATCTAAAAACAACAAATTATCCTCTACAATAATGTCATCTTCTAAATAAAAATAAAAAGGAACATCAATTGGACACTTATTTTTGGATGTTGGCCATTCATTAAAAACATAAGATTTAAGTGTCTTAAGGACTAAAATCTTCTTCAGTTTCTTTTACAAAAGTTATTTCCCTTTCTGTTGTCATTGGTAAGTACTTACTTAATGAATGAACAACATAGTTCAGATCCGGATCATCTTTAACCGGATCTTTTATGAATGCTCTCGATAGAGTATCAGCTAAAAACATTTGTTTACCAGGCACATATATATATTACATTTATATCAAACTTGATTAGCTTAAGTACGGTAATAACCTTTGCAATCTAGAGGATACCGTAGAAATATCTTTATTTACAATAGTAATTAATGGTTTGTGATCTGTCTGAACATGAATCAATCGACCATACGTTATTTGATGAAATTTTTCTAGACCAAATGTAATAGATAACAACTCTTTCTCTATTTGTGCATATCTTTGTTCTGTTTCTGTCAAACTTTTAGACATATACGATATAGGATGTCATTCTTGAAAAATACAAGCACCAAGTCCATCCTTAGATGCATCACAACACTGTAGTGTTAGTGGTTTTGAACTATCAAATATAGATAGTACTGGAGCTTTGGTTAATTTTTCTTTTAAAACTTTAAGTGCTTGTTCATGTTCAGGCAGCCACTGCCAACTAACATCTTGTCTAGTTAAGTTTCGCAGAGGTGCTGTTATCACTGATAGGTTAGGTATGTATTGTGAAAGATATTTTGATATTCCCAGTAATCTCAGTACATCTTTTTTACATGAAGGCTTCTCAATCTCTAATATCGCTTTAAAATGTTTAGGATCTGGTTTAATTCCGTCATGTGAAATAACCTGACCTATAAAACTAACCGATTTTACTCTGAATTGTAATTTATCTTTGTTAAATTTAACATTATTAGCTTTAGATCTTTGTATTACTTTATTTAATATTCTGTCATGATCCTGTTCATCAGAACCAGCAATGATCAAATCATCAAAGTAAATTTCACAGCCTTCTATATCAACGAAAATGTCAATATTTCTTTTCTGGAATACTTCTGGGGCTGAACATACCCCACATATGGTAATCGCTTAAATCTGTATCTCCCAAATGGAGTATTAAAAGTAGTACATAAATACGAGCTAGATTCGTTTAGTTCAATATGCCAAAAACCTTTTAAATCTAATACTGTAAAAACATTTTTACCACTTAACCTATACATCATTTCCTCAGCTTTAGGAATTAAATATTGTTCTCGCCTAATTGCCTTGTTTAGGTCTTTAGAATCTAAACATAACATTAATGAATGGTTAGGTTTTTCAACAATAACTAGTCTATTGGTACCCATTCTGTCGGTTTTGTTACGCAAGTTATTATCTCTTTTTTTCTAAGTTATTAAGTGTATCTTTGAGTCTTTGATTGAGGCTCAATGGTACACGTCTAGGTGGATGTATTTTGGGCTCTACATTTTCTTTTAATTCTATATTTAACTTGCCTGGAAATCTTCCTATTCCACTAAAAACGTCTAGATGTTTTTGAATTACATCACTTTTGTTTATATGTTCAAAAATAGTGTTTATCCCTATCTTTGCTAGCAATTTTAATTTCAAACAATCACTTAACCCTAACAATGGTATAGTGTTTACATTTACTACCATAAATTTGACTATTATATTTGTACAATTTCTTGAAGAACAATTTACAGTGCAAGTCCCTGTGGGTTTTATTTTGTTATTTCCCCCAAAACCTGTTAAAATGGCATTTGTTTTGCTCATTTTGCCTAGATTTCTGCATTTAAGTTCCTCATATATTTTTAATGGGAGTATATTTGTTTCTGCTCCTGTATCTATTTTAAACTTTAGGCCTACTTTATTTTCACCTAACTCAATGGTTTCATACCATGAAGTTGTGTTTCCTATACTATCAATTTATTTGTATTTCTGAAATAAATTCTAAATATGGCTTAGGCCTATTACTACTTAATTTACCATTAAGATTCACTACATTTATAAACAAATCTTCTACAGATCTATTTTGTGTTATACAATCCTTTTGTACTTCATTAACCTGTCTAGGTCTAGGTTTGTACTCACTCTTACAAAATTTAGCAAAATGATTAGATTTCTTGCACTTGCTACAGATTTTACCAAAGGCTGGGCATGACCTTGGTTTATGATCATAGCCACACCTTTTGCACAAAAACACAGCACTTGCCTTATTAGGCCTAGATTTATTATCACTTTTATTCAAACTTTTTTTAACTTTAACTTCTTCCACACACTGTTCATTAAAAATTTTTATTTGTAGGCGACTCGCCTCTGCTGCTCTGCAGTATTCTGTTGCTCTCTTCAAGGTTAGGTCCGGTTCTCTTAGCATTCGTTCCTGTAGATTCTTGTCGCTTATCCCTAAAACGATCCTGTCTCTTATCAGGGACTCTTCTTCCATAAATTCACATGTACTTGCAGCTGTCTGCAGTTCCGTTAAGAAGTTGTCGAACGTCTGTCCTTCTTTTTGTCCAATGTTAAAACATTTGTAGGTATCTTTCAAAGACAATATTCTTCATTGGTTTGCAATAGGCGTCAAATTTAGCTATTATTGTCTCTAGTTTTTTACTGTCTTGTGTTGAATCATATTTAAAAGTGTTATACACCTCCAACCCTTCTTCACCAATTAAATTTAAAAATATGGCTATTTTCATCGACTCTTCAGCTTTGGTCTTACCTGATGCTTCTATAAATAAGTAATAACGCTGTTTAAACTTTTTCCAATTTTCCGCAACATTTCCCGTTAGCTCCAAAAGTGGAGGGAGTCGAAATACAATTGGGGATGTTGTATTTGTTGAGGTTCTGATAATTGTAGTTAATAAAATAACTAGTAAAGTAAGTAAAACAAATGTACTTTATTAATTATGAATATAACTTTAAGCAAAAGAACTTAACCGTTAGCGCAAGGCCACAAGGTCAGCTATCTTGACAT